>JAGDQP010007526.1:7125-66860 GCA_022664845.1 Lepisma saccharinum | reverse complement strand
ATATATATATATATATTAACAATAACTGTATTACAATGAATGCAAGTTGTAATTCAGTTTTTGACAATGTATTCTTTGTCTTATTAAAAAGATGAAAGTTCATGAAAGAGCAGTCAATCAAACGTGTTTTGTTTTTTCATATAATTATATTCTTAATTTGTTACAATCAATGACTAAGTGATCTGTCACTCAGAAGGTACGAGAGTAGATCTCGAGAAAATCGAAAGTGAATATTACATCACAGGGATTAGACAAGGCAATGAACATATTTCGAACGGCTGCAAAATAAGTTATAGGTTTTTTTTTATTGTTAATAAGCTCGTAGCAAATGATTACATTAAAGATAATACAATTATTAAAGTTCCCGCTTGATCCTGTATACAATAGGCTCCCGATATTTTGTAAAACTTGAGTTATTTGCTACAATCCTGAAGCTTCAACTCATTCCTGCCTTACCGCGATCCAATGAAAGTTGGAGGTGTGTTCGGCTGCGACTAACAGAGTCGTCCGAACCAGATCACGTGAAACTACATGCTAGTGACCCTGCGCCACGATTGGTTAAACCTCAAGCTTCAGGACTAATTAATTCCACTATAGTCTTTTCAATGCGATTAATTTTTCCTAGGTATTGTAGTCCTAATATCTTCTCCCTTTATTTTTTTTACTTGAAAACTATGGTCCTTAAGCGAATATGCTGATACATACAACCCGATTCAATTAAACTCGATTCTTATACTTCTTCTAATAGGTAATCCCTGCCACTTATTAGTCTTATCCACTTCTATGAAAGCATTTTCATTTTTAAATCCGTGTTGAAAGTTGTTCATAGTAACCTTAGGTTATAGGATATTATAGTTGGCATCATCTTTTGTTCTCTTTCTAAATAATTTACAACTTCAATTTTGAATTTTATTGAAGGACTTTCGGCAACTTTGACTCGTGCCGGACAGATGATGATACAAGAATTGGTGGAATGAAGGAAGTAAGAAAGTCCCCAAGAAAACCAACGCACACGATGTTCATCCACCACAAAGCGCACACGGTACGAGCCGGGATCGAACTGGGGACTCTATGCACCGGACGTGAGCGGTCTAACACTGAACCACCGCGGCCCCAAAGAATTAACCACGTAATCGCTAGTATCTGTTGCGAAATGGAACATCCCTGACACAGGAAAGTCTGTCTGTCGTAGGTCATTTTAAGTCTACGTTTGGGCTGTAGTTAGTCTCATATTTCTACCAAAAAATAAATATAAAACGATCTAAAAAATAATTTAATTCGTTTTAAATTTCCATCTCTTTTCAAAAGTCTGTAAGAATTAGAAGAGTTTTAACATTCTTGTGTTGTCTTATTTGTCCTGACATTTATATTAGTATTCAGATGCCTTCATTTTTCTTTCAGTTTCTTGGCTGTTTTTGTTATAATACCCACAGGAACACACGTTCCGTACGGGAAGGAAAACTCAATTCTGGCTGCGCTTCCCAAATGTGTTGTCATTAAACATTTACTCGAGCGTAAAACCTTCCACGACCGAACTCCAATGTTCGTAGGAATGGAATGTCAAATCTATTTTTCATTCTTTTAAATAGTGTATACGCTAGGTTCTACGTAGCGGAAAACCGAATATTCTTATATCATTTCGGAGATATATATCCACATAATATTAACCAAAGTGGAAAGTTTACAATATCTTGAATTTATCTCGAGTAGTTTTAAAAATACTTTCTAATCTTAACAAGAGATTTATTATTAAATATAGCTACCAGTAGGTCGTTACTTGGTGATCAAGGGAGTCTCGAATCTATCACCGGTACAACCTTATTAGAAACTGTTTGTAGGTATAGTGTTGGTATAAAGACGGACAATAGAGTTGATAAAAATTATAGTACTGAATATCGGTTTCCGATTTGTGCGCGGGGATGGTTGAAATTTCCCTGACTTTGCAAAACTTCCCTTGTTCTGTTTTGTTTTTCTCAAATATTCCCAAGCCTAGGATATGAAGGGGTATACAGTATGGCATTCCAGGCTTTAAGAAGTTTTTCCTCTCTCTGTAAACTGCACAAATCTAAGGCAAAATTAATACGGTAATGATTAGATTACCACGTGATTAGAAATGTAAAAAAAAAATGAAAGCTGGTGCATGTGTGGTTAGTACGACTACTTCTACATTAACCAGTAAATATTTGTGAGTATACAGATATGTTGCTAAATCTAACAAGATAGTTGTTAGAATTACAAAAATATGCTGTTCTGCATGAAATATAACAGTACGGAAAAATCCTCTTGTTCTGATTACAGGTAATATATAAAAAGCTTCAAATTGAACTTAACTTATTGATTAACTGCAAAAAAATAATAATAAATAAATTTAAAAAATTCTGATGATCAAAAACATCGAAACCAGCTGCACATTGATTCCATTGCAGTGACAATTTTGAAAAGTTAGTTGTGTTAAAGAGAGTCTTAGTACAGAATCATCCAAGAGACCATTACTGCGATTTTCACGAGCTGGAAAGCGAAAAGAAAATTCCCCTAAGATCTATGCTTGCCTTTTACTTGGCCATTTACTACTTTATGCAAGAAATACGCCATGATTCGACGACGTATTTTTGCAAACGTTGAGGTTTGTTAATGTTACGAGTGTTGAGAACTCTATATAACTGACAAAGGAATTTGAGATTATCGAATCTAGAGATTGATTGCTGTAGGGCTAACCATTGGGGAACCAATAGTTGATAATCGGAAAAATATAAGAGCCTGAGCCATAGATTCCTAAATGTCATAAATAAATCGAATTAAATATAAATTTAATTCTGACAAGCCATAATAAAAGAGATTGAAAACATGATAAATTTCAGTAAATCTCTGTAGCAGTTCTAGTATTCTCGTGACCCTTGTTCTAAATGCTGTAATGAGTTGAGAAAAAACTGAATTTCAAGTCCATAACTATAGATGAGAACCAAGCTTTATACTGGTTATTAATGAATTTAGAGTAACCAATGAATTTAGAACAACAATGAATAAAGAAAGAAATATTGACTATTTCCTTCTCTGCATAATCTCTACACCAATGGTAAGCAATGAGCTCTCATTTTGGGTGTTCTTTGGAATCCTCTCTAATTTTATTTACTTTTGTTTGGAATCCCTACCCTATACTACTACTGATATATTCATATGACTTGATAGTGGAAAGAAATATTGAATAACAACAATTCACTTTAAATGTTATTAAAATTACTTTTAAAAAAAGACATTTTAACAGTGGCATACCAGTGGAGGGGGATCAGCTACACGATTTCTCACATTTCGTTAACAACTTAGACTGGAGGTTGATTCATTAAATTTAAACTGAAGAATAATACAATATTACCTCAGTATATCTAGTTTCAGTTTCGGTTTCAGTTTATTAACTCTTACGACCTGCTAAATAAATTGGAACTATGCTAATATAATGATAGTGTTGAAGTCCATACAGAAAGCTAAAAGGAATAAATTAAAAATTTAGATCTCTATCCATGCTTTATATTGTGCTTGTTAGTTCATGCGATTCACGAAAAGAACTGTCACATTCTATTCGCGTTTCATTGTTTTCACCAACTATTAGTTACTGTGAATGTGGAAAATGTTCCCTACCAATAGACAGCATCTATCCAGAATCTGTGGTCTATTGGGAAAGATAGCTGACACGAATTGGTACTTGATACGGACCAGGTTTCAAAAACCTCAACACATCAGCCATATTGATTTCAAGTTACTCTGCTTTTACCCATTCACATCAGGTGAAATGCGGGGTAGTAGCTTGGAACTCTCATAAAAAGTGTAGGGATTAATAAAAAGAACTGTAGGCTGAAATGCTGTAAAGTAGTTACGAAATGGGTCCATTGGTTTACATGACAATTTGTTTACGTGATAATCAACAAGAAATCTATTTATTCTAAGCAAGACATCTCAGTGACATTTCAAACCACCTTGCTTTCAACTTGTACATCTTAATACTGTACACTTTCATGTGATAATTCTAGAGTGTGCGAGAAAAAAATAGTATAAGTCCGAAATTAGCCAAAATGAGATAAGTTAAAATTTGAGATAGCTGTATGTGATGCCCCACCTTCGGTTAACTTAGTATAAGTCAATTCTAAACGTGAGTTGAATAATCGCTTCTTTGTACTTTTAGAAAAAGTGGTATCTTATGCCTGGCAGCGAAGAAGAAACTCGTCTCCTGAAAAACTGTTTTCTCACTTATACTGTCTTTCCCGCGCACGCTAGAATTATTCTCGTAAAATACGTAGAACACATATACAGACTACAATATGTTCAATTAAACCTATTTGCAATACACTTCTTTCACATGTTATCCAAGTGTAGAACTGTTAGCTTAGTTAAGAGCTGGTGCGTTAAAAGCCGGATGAGTTAATCCATTGTCAGTTCAGTTAATTCACAATTTGAATTCGTGGCTTTAGTTGTATATGCAACTACCTGGAAGTATTCTCATGACGTCGTCTGTTGGTTTACACTTAAACCTATCTCCAGTTAACTCTAATTTAACTCAATCTAAGTTTGAGGGATAGATAGTCAAATCGTCTACAGGGAAAAGAAATTCAAGTTAAACCACATGTAAAACCTTCGAACTCGTATTTCTGAGAATTGTGTTTTTCGAGTTAAGCCGTTCTTCCATCCAACTCCTCAATTAATCATTTTGATTCTCAAACCAGGTAGAGTCCCAAACACAGGCTCATCATAGAGACCAATTGGATAGAACTTGGAACTTCAAAAGTCCTAAAACTTCTCAAGCGATGTATAACCAAAAAAACTTGAATGGTTCTCAGAATCTAAATGAATACTACTGCCAAATCAGTTTGGATTGAGGAAATAAAGTAATACCTCAGATCCAATAGAAACTCTTATTATAAACATAACTTTAGATCATAATATGCAACGCACACCTTCTCATTTCTTAAACATAAATATTTTAGTAGATGTTTTATATCAACTTAAAATACCGGTCCATTTCATCAAAATAATTTGGAGCATATTAAACAAAAGGAAATGTCAATTTCAGCTTTCAGCACTACTATCACTTCAATTTGTATTTATCCTGCCAGGTTTAAAACAAGTCATTCAACCACTATCAATATTATTTATTTGCAGATGAATTGGCAGTAATAGTATAAAAAAATGTTTCCAAGAACTTGAGAAAGAAGTTTTAAATATTTAGATATGGCTCCAAACAAGAAATCTCAACGTTTAAGAAGAATAATCTGACATAATTACATTCATACATAATAATAAAGACAAATGATATTGATATCATTTGCTGTGTTATGTGTTGTTTAAAATTTAATTTGATGTTATTTAGTTTGTAGTAATGTTATTTAGTTTATTGCAATGTTATTTAGTTTCTGTGTAAAATGGCAACTCCAGCTGTATCTGAAACTTGATAATAAATAAATAAATAAAACACAGATAACAATGACTCACAAAAATGTACAAAGCAAATAGAGTCAAATACCTGGGAATCATGTTAGTTAAGAAATTAAATATGATACATCTCAAGAAAAGTTTTATCCAAAGGTCAAACATTTTTGTACATGTGTATTGCGTGCAATAACCACCACGAAATTTGTCAGTCATCCACGCACTACGTTACTATTTATCAAAAACCATTTACTTCCTACAATAGAACATGGCTTAAGAGTATTCCCTGTTTTATAAAAAAAAAATGAAAACTCCCAAACTACCCCACCTATCAAGAAGCTCAAGCAACCCATTTTCAAGCTAGAAGATTATTGCAAGCAAATAATTTTTTTGTCAAATGTAAACACTTTAGAAATCACCCCTTTAATATACAATTAACACAATCACTACAAATAATCTTCAAAACAGGACTACATATTGAGTAATTATGCAGATGCTCACAAAAGACAGCACTCTAGGAAATTTAAAATATCATGTCTTATACAAAAAGTACATCTAACATATTTATCTCGAATTATCAACATATCTCATAGAATATAGAGAACTTTGGAAAGGTTAACACTTCATGTATACAGATAAAAGTAGATCATATGATCATGTAGGATGCGCAATATGGGACAAAAATCTAAACATATTTTATATACGGAGTGCTGTTCAATATACAAAGTTTTGGCTTCAGTCTACTATGTAAGCACAAAAAAACTCATTCTCTCAGATTCACTATCAGCTTTACTTGTCATCCAAAGATCGTACAAAACATGTGTAGCATCCAACCACTAATATACGACATAATAGAATTAAGAAAACTGAACAATAAAATAGGTAAAACAATTGAGAAAGCTCATGATGAAGTAGCTGGGCACTAGGATATATAGTTAACACATTTGAACGTGAAACAAAGAATCTCATTCGAGTAACCCCCAAATGATATGTTCTCAAATATCAAAAAGAAAATACTTAAACTAGAAACAAGAAACACTTCAAAGATTACAATGATATAGTTCAACATATAAAACTGTTTACAAGCCATATTTTACAAGCCATAAAACTCAAAACAATGGTTCTACAAAAAAAAAAAAAATTCAACGTTCCAGTTAATAGAGCTAGATCAGTATTCAATAGACTTAAGAAATCAATAACTACATGTAATAAGAACTGCTGAACCCCTTCCTGTGAATGTAGAAAAATAGAATAGGATTTTCTTCACATACTTGCTCACTACTAGAAATATACAAGATAAGATAAAATTAATTGTATGGGCGTAGAAATATACAAGAAACGGGGCACGCCTACTAGAAGTACTAAAAGGAACAAATCGAACTAAACCAATAGCATCAGAACAACTCATTTGTAACCCTTAGTCCAAATTATTTATATTATAAACAACTTCTCTAGAACAAAAGGAAGCAATAATTCGTGAAAACGCTTTAAAAATTACCATTTTGGAGTTCGAGGAGGGTTGAAAATCTATAGGGAAACAGGGAAAATGTTTGTCATTAAGTAACAAATCATCAATCACTCATACCTTCAAATAACGTACTATTAATATCAAGTGTCAACCAGGAAACGTAAGCTACAACGATGACCAGAAACAATGTATGACAGTGTAACTTGGAACAATATAACACTCAAATGGGACAAAATATTAATATAATAAATATGGGTACGACAACTAAATAATAAATTAAAATAGAAAAACGAACAGAAACAAGAAAATAAAATAGACACAATTAAACAAAGTAAAAATAATCCTGTGCGCTAAGGTACCTTATTAAATTATAACTGCGGAATAAACTGAAGATAAAAATCATTGTGTAAGAAAGAAGAAAAAGGCAGCGCAAGATGGCGGCTTAATAGAAGGAAGCCGCTGAAATTTCTAGTGATTAATTTGCATAATTTCATAGTGTTTTCGGACTTCACTCCAAGAAAATTTATCGAGATATGTTATATAGTGATTCAATGTTTCATATAATAGTTCTTCAAGGTGAAATTCAAAATTAACAGTGAGATATACAGATGCTTATCAGAATAATGGAAACACCTGTAGTTGGCAACACGTCAGATGTATGGGTTGGCAGTGGTGTCGTGGCGACCGCAGCGCCGGACTGCTGGTGGTGGTGTGTTAGGTCGGTCTCCATACTACGTGAGGCGTCGTGGAACAGGAGTGTGCAGTGGCTGCAGCAGACGGAGGTAGTGTAAAATGGGAGACCTCTCAGAGTTTCAAAGAGGGCAAATTGTTGGTGCGCGGTTATGTGGAGTGAGTGTGACGGCAGTGGCTAGTGTGTTAGTTGTGTCGCCAGGGACAGTGTCGAAGGTGATGACGGCCTACACAACACACGGGAAAACCACATCGGGGAAGCGGAACAGTGGGCGGAAGAAAAGCATCAGTGACAGGGCACGCCGGGTATTAAAGCGCATTGTCACGCGGAACCGTCGTGCCACTGCGGTGCAAGTGACGGAGGAACTCAATCAGCACCTCCCCCAACCTGTTTCGACAATCACAGTCCGCCGCGAATTACATGACATGAACTTACGGGGTCGTGTTGCACGGGCCAAACCTCTCATCAGGGACCAGAACGCTTCAGCACGCCGCAAATGGTGCCGCGACCATGCAACTTGGACCGTTGACGACTGGAAACGTGTGGTATGGTCGGATGAGTCACCATTCACCCTATTCCAAACCACGGGCCGTGTTTATGTGTGGAGAACGCCCAAAGAAGCGTATGATCTGCAGTGTCTCCGCCCAACTGTGAAACATGGCGGCGGCACGGTGATGCTGTGGGCCGCAATATCATGGTTTTCATTGGGTCCTGTGGTCACACTTCGCGGACGCATCGTTGCCAACGATTATGTCGCAATTTTAGGAGACCACTTGCATCCTATGGTCCGGATGTTGTTCCCGGACAATGACGCCATATTCCAGGATGATAATGCACCCATTCACACAGCTGGAGTTGTTGCAGCGTGGTTTGAGGAACATCGGGATGAAGTTCAACACCTCCCCTGGCCCGCCCAATCCCCAGATCTCAACATAATTGAACATCTGTGGTCCATCTTGGAAACACGACTCCGGCGACGATTTCCACCTCCATCCTCTCTCACAGAACTGGCCGATGCCCTGCACGAGGAATGGTGTAATATCCCACTTGCTACCATTCACGACCTCTATGCCTCCATCCCACGTCGCATCAAGGCTGTTCTGAAGGCGAAAGGTGGCCCGACACCATATTAATCTGGTAAGTTGCACTTTCGTTCAGGTGTTTCCATTATTCTGATAAGCATCTGTACATCTAAAAGTGACTGTGACTAGAGTTTAAGAGTGAACTGACGCCTATGGCGGACTGTAACCATAGCATCTTATAAATAACTGACATTAAAACATCAATTATTATGAGAGATTGACTGTTAAACTGTAATTTATTATAATATTATTATAAAACAGCAATTTATAAAACGAATGTGCAATGGATGGGCTTAATTAATGCCATTTCCGCACTAGATAATAGAACAGAACAGAACAGAAAGAAAGACGTTCTCCTTCTTCAAATGTTCCTAGTTAAAACTTGAAAATGTTCCTTAAGTATGTATCCGATCATATATCTGATGAAGATGCTTCCTGCGTATCACCTGGTATTGAACAACGTCTCAATAGTAATTCTCTCTTTTTCAAGAGCTCTACAGTAAGTTAACAAACCCATTGAGAAGGACTTTAGTACTTACCGAATGGCATAATCACTTAACCCAACATTTAGTGGAAGGATTGAGTATAGCTTGCCCCTGAAAGTGATTTGAACGTTTCAAATTGACAAAGTTGCTTTAGAGTGATTCAGAACCGTTTCTTCGTATATACATAACTGACTTCAGGTTAGGTAAAGTTGGGTTAATTTACGTTAGAAATGTTAACGAAAGGGAAGCTCGAACTTAACTGCCAGGGGCAAGCTATACTTAAACGATAGAAGGTATTTATCTTAAGCTAATCTTTGGACAACTAATCTCAACTACACATATCGTCATTGATTGAACTAACCCGGCGTGCAGTTATAGTTTTACATCGCCAGGCAACCATTTGGTATGTTTCGTTCGGGTTTTCACTATTCTCCTCTATTTCACTTTCGAAATCTAAATTAATGGGCCCATCGCGGCTACAACAATACGTTCCAGTAGTTTTGCACAATATGCACTTCGTGCCATGTACACACATTTTTGCATGCTTTTCACGATTTTCCATTATTTACACTTTCAAATGTATTGAATATACTTATAGACACTTTAAACAACTGCCTTTCCTTGAAATGTGCCTGGGGAATATCGCGTCTATATTTCCTTCACACTTCTTCACGTGCGTTCTATGGTATTCGAGCGTACACCTGTATCTGGGCCTAGGAAATGTGCGACAGTTTGGTAGATGTATTCTTCCTGCTACGAATTGAATATCCGAGCCAACAGTCAATTATAACGGCCACCCACTCCCAACTGGCCCTCCACTAACCTTCCCCTACCATACTTCCTGTTTCCGAACTTGCTTCCGTTTTCCTCTACGCACACACCTACGCCTCCAATTTTAGTTGATAGTTCCCAGTAGTCAAGAGGGGAGCTAGGGGGCGGAGCCCCCTACCAATGTATTTGGCTTCGCTGTTTTTTCCATGTGAGAGATGTGTTAGCGTATTCCACAACTTTTGGCAGATGTTTTACGACCGGATACTTTTCCTGACACCAACCCTCACCAGCAATCGGGGTATGGGCTTTCGAAACGTTACTATGAAATGGAGCTCCCACCGGGAATCGAACCCGGGCCCCTCGCACCGAAAGCATGCGCAGTAATCACATGGCTACGCAGGAGCTCTCTCCCCTTTCTTCGGTTTTAGGCTCTTTACGAGCCTGTGCTGTGATTACTTATTTTGTTAACGTAGTTTGAATAGTTATGTTGAAGGTTTTACTTTAGAATTGGTACGCCAGTATTGTAAAGGAGAAGAAGAATATTGATACGTAGTTTGTTGGTCGTAGTAGAAACCAGAAGGTAGATTCTTGGTAAACAAAGGGAAGCGGTTGTATATTATGTAGTTCGATAGCTTAATGACGTATACTATTTTGACATGCAAAGAGGTATGAAAATTGAAAAATCTAACCAGACTTAAACTAAGATTAAACAGCTTACCGCTCTCTCCTCAGCATTAATTCATGTCTGTGTGTGACGTTTGCGTAATTTTATACCGTATTTCATTTAGTTTAAAGTTGGCGAAAGTATTTCATATTTGGTGTACCACATCTAAAGTTTGGCAGCGTTAAGTTTTGACATGAATCTTACATTAAACCATTCCAATAACGCTGACTGAGGAGTTTCACTAGAATACAGCAGGCGCTCTTTCGGAGCCGGGCTCTTAAAATAAACGAAACCTAAGATAAACTAAAAATGTGACCAGCTAACTTTATCCCGACATTATGATACTATTCTAATTGTTTCCTCAAAGAAATTCACGCACGCACGCACGAAGTAATGGAGAAAGAGCGAAGGCGGGTAGGTTTATGTTCGTAACACTGACATATTGATTATGCGACGGAGGGATACTAATGGATGAGGATCCACCATCTACAACATTACTTACCTCTAATCACGATGCCATTTTTATTCACTTTTCTCGGATTGCGCAGCCATTTCAGTTGACACGTCTTCTTTGCACAATATCCTACCATGCATTTCACTAACTTTTCTTATTACATTACACTTTACGACTCAGTCTCTGTTGGTTTTCGGGTTCCGAATAACACTAAAAATTTCATAACATTTTTTTTTTTTTTTTTTTTTAACAAATTTAACTGACCAATCTAAAGTTAACCCCCAAACCTAATCTAAACAAACTTAATCAGCGTTAGTAAGTAATTTGGGATACTGTAACATATTCCAGGAAAAGATTCGTTTATCTAAGAAACTCGGTGGAGAAAAAATCCTACGTAAGTCGAAAAATAACTTCTTGACATATTTGTAAGCCTTATTTAGAGACTGTAACTTGGTTTGGCGAATTGTAACACTTCAAATTTGTAAAACTGCTAAGTAAGATAGCAAATTTGAATACATGTGTAAATAATTTTCTTGCCTGGACTTTAGACAGTTTCTTGAATCCTTCAATCAGTGGCAATGTGTTACGTTCCTTAGAGTAGTTCTAGGTGAAGTTTTATGGACTTTAAAGTATCTTAAACAAACCGCGAAAGGTTAGTCAATTGTAAATTACTTACTGTAGCTTGTCTTTAATTTGGCGTACCGTGATGGTAAGTTACGGCAAGGTTAGATTAGATTAGATCAGACGTTATCAAACATTTAGACTGGTGTACCACTACCAAGGAGAAGTAGGGAAGAGACACCACCCAATCCCCCATATGTTGTACGTGAGTTTAAAGGTCTCTTTGGGTGTAGTATAATGGCAAAATATTAGATTGCGCAATATATAGTACGAGTTACAGCCGCTAGAGGGCCAGGAGATTTTTAGGCTCTATTTCCTGATACATGTGATTCACTGGACCACAAGAAATACATAATACCAAGAACAATTAGCGTAAATAGAGAAGGACACGAGATAGAGACTAAAAATCTCTTCGTACTCTAGCAACCATAACGCGTACTAGATATGTTTTGAGAATCTATTTTGGTATTACTCTATACTCAAATGAGATCTTTCAATTGATGTATAATATGTTGGGGTTAGTTGGTGTCACTACTTCTACTTGTAAGCCGAAATTCATACTTTCGCCGTACCACCGAGTAATACAGAATTTTCAATACTAATATTTAAAACTACATTATTATATTACCAGTCGACGAGGTAGAACATTCGGTGGCGTGATTTTCTTATAATTAATAGGTTTAGAGTTAGATTCCTGATGCAAAAAAAAATCTTGGTTTCAGTCGGTCACACCAGGCAAATGTTGGGATAGCGCCTTGACTAATTCAATAATACAAAAATATAAAAGAAGTAAAAATGAAAATACAGTATACACAAAGCAGTCTGTTCAGATTTCTCCAAACTGTGGTACGTCAGCTAGATGAAAAAATAAACAGTATTGTCACTGATTGCATGAGGATTGTCTGAAGTCCAGCCAAAGTTTCTTCAAAATTGACACATACATAATGGAGCACATGATATAAAGAGACAAATGTTATATTTATCACAAATTCGATTTCAGTAGCTAGGACGAAAACAGAGCTTCAATTTTGTATTAGCACCATGTAAAATAGGAGAAATCTTACCAATAAACCTTTCCTTTCCTAGTACACATATCTTTTCAATAGTTTTGCTCTCATATGAAGCAACAATGACTTTTAAGATGCATTATTAAAAATATTGCACAGATGTATTTCAAACATAAATATAGATAGGTATAAAAAATAATATTTCTATCATTTCGTTTTGAAATAAAATAACTGTTTGACAGAGAATATAAATTTCAACTATTTAACTTGAATAAATTTGCACAGGTTTACTGAAACTTTCGGACTGGCGTAATCTAGAGAGACTATTCACACCTAGTTTCCAGGGAGTTTCCCCGAATTCAAGCATTTATCCCCGACTCTTTTCTCCCCGGTTTGAAGAATGAATATCCTTCGAAAAATTTTACTGTTTCATTTAGAAAGAAATATTCAAAAAGGACTTCTGTCTAGAGTCCTTTTCAGGAGTACTAATTTTGTATTCTCTACTTTTCCGCTAGATCCTTGAAATGTGTACTCTTTCTCATTTCTCTATTCTAAAAAAAATCAGAAATTTTCTGATTGACTTAAGCGCTTATCATTTTTAAGCTCCAATTTCAATGAATATAGAAAAGCACATATTACGAATAGAGTAATTTTTCATATACTGGTTGGGGGGGAAAAGAAAAGGTAGCCAAATTCACTGTTGCAACAAGGAAGAAGTGAAACTATCCGGATACTTGCCGGAATCACTGAAAAAAAGAAAATATCACTTTGCCGTAACCACCTATGTTCACACTTTCGCCATTCCATCAAATAATATTACAGAATTTTCAATTCTATTATTTAAAAATACACTATATTATTGCCAAAGATGGGCAGGTCATATAGCTCGAATGGGGAGGGGACGATTCTATTCCATCTTGGTTGCTAAGCCGGAGGGAAAGAGGACGTTGGAAAGACCGAGACGACGCGTCGTTGGGATGGCAATATTAGAAGAGATCTTCGAGAGGTAGGTGAAATTTGGTTTGATCTTGCTCAGGAGAGAATTCTATAGTGATATTTGTTACTGTGGCAATGAACTTGCGAATTCCGTAACCCATAGAGCTAGTTAATTAGTTAGTTGTCGGTATCGTGCTTACTTTATAATCAGGAGGTCTCAGGATCGATCCCAACGCCGGCCTGTGTATCTGCAATAGCTCACAGAACCAGGGGCGTAAAGACAACACGAGCTTTGGGGGTGCAGATGTCGTGACTCAGTTATAATAAAGAACGCACCAACTGAAAGTTGCGGGGGGAGAGGCAGAGCCAATTAAAAATTTGTAACAATCACCGAACATGATTATGGTGATTTATCGTACGTGATTTCTGGTACAATTTATTCAAAGTAACAGTTTCCAATCCCTGTGAAACCACGTTTTATTATATCGTCAGGATAAGGTCGTATAGAACAACTTTTCCTCTAAACAAGTTTTTTGAAAGAGGTGTATTCTCTCTTTGAATGTTATATAACTTTAAACTATTGCAAAGTATAAAAACCTTCCGTCCAGAGTCTCATACATATTACGACGCGTAGATAAAATTTGACTTGCATGCTACATGAGATCACGAGAAAATAAAACGAAACTAAGAATTTCGGATATAATTTATCAATATTTTGAGGGGTTTAAGAATAGCATTTTGGAAGAATCAGTGTTCAACTGTGATAAGGATTGAAATAGAGTGAGAGACTTCATCACACGTCCATGCTTAGTTTTCAGCGTGGCCTCCCCCTTCACCACAGTAATTGGATTGAGTTTTTCCCCCTGTGGGGAAGCCCTGTCTTAACAGATTTGCTACCGCTACGCTTTCTTTTCCGCGTCAAGTGATTTCGATCACACAGTGGAATACAGATGAGCAATTAGAAAGAAGTTCTCTGCAGACCAACTGTCCCTTCGATGTAGCTCTCAGGTACAATTATATTTTCCCTCTGACACGAGGAAATTGAAGTCAGGACTAGGTATCATCTGATTCTGTGTGTGGGGAGGAGCCTTTATTCATTACGTGAAATTTCAGTGCGAAAGTAAAACGCTGTTTGCAATTAAAAACTCGTTATGACTTTATGTACACAGTAACGGAGAAAAGATTTGCTGTAATTATGGTAGGTTCGTGCCTGTAATTGTTTTATCCAAAGCACAATTTCAAAGCGGGATGAAATAACTCAGACAATATTTTGTGCAACATGATTTGCAAAATTAATTTACCCAATCCCTTTTTCTCTCTCGCTCATTCACTATCACACACAGAGAGAGAGAGAGAAAGAAAGAAGAATATGTAATTAGTTGTAGCTTACTAATTATCACATCCGAAATATACTATTAAAGAGTACGTAACAATATACGCAAGGGAATATAATCGGCGTAATCATCAAACGCTTCGATATCAAGATGAATCTCTAAACAAGAACACGTTTAGTGCAAATTATTTAGGAGATAATTATGACCAAACCATTACTAATTTCAAAAGAACTCTATATCTTGTAACCACGCTCACCAGCGCTCAGAACGGAGAGTAGTTGCTACGGGTACGTATAAGTTTTAATCACGAGTCATACATATTGTCCCCAAATTTCACTTTTTCAACTAGTTGCGTAAGTCAAGGAGTCATGCTACAGTTTATGTAAGAACCATATGCGGCAGCAAACCTCTGTCTATTAGCCGCGCTCACCAACACACAGACGGGTGAGAGGAAAGCAAAAGATAGCAATATTGTAAATTCTCCTCCACTCTACCCACTATTTAACCCTTCTTCCAACCCCATTTACACAATCAACCATGACCTAAACTCTCATGACACTGCCTATAGTTAGACAACTATGTGTTGTTCATATTAATATTTCCTATAATTATCCTACTGGAATGAAAGTTCTACGCTTTTCTAAAAAAGTGCAAAAATGGACTTGGTTCTTTCGTATTTCACTCTTTTCATAATTACGGATAATTGATCTTGACTGTAAATTTTAATTGCAAATATTTTAATTATATTTTACAAACTGAACTTAATTTTGTGATTAAAATATTAGGCATCAATGTAGTAGAAAATGGAACATCCTAACTCATCTTGCTTGTGTATAATCATAACAACTTAAGTACTTTGAATATTAGACTTATGCTTAAAACTATTGTCACATGTATTATGCTATATAGTTTCAGTGCAAGTTTTGTACTTACTTTCAATTTGCAGAATAATTAATAATATAGAAGTAATTATTTAAAGTTTATGTTTCTTATTATTATCACTACAGGTGATTAGGTAGAGTTTTCAAGGCATTATTTATTTCCCTCATTGAACTGTTGCAATCGTTTATTTAAATCCAAATCATTCTATTATTTTTAAGATGAAGAACTCAGTTATGATATTTCGAGAGATTTGTCTTCCACTAGCGAACAAAGTATCATTAAACGTTTATTCTAATTCTTCAAGCTTAAGAAACGGAGACTATTGTTGAACTAACATCCCAATGTTTAAAATATTATTTCAAAATTTCTAGATTAATATCTAGACACACAAATAAAAACCTTCCCTAGCTGTTTCATTGATATGTGACAATACCCACTCGATGATGCATCTGTTCATCATTTAAGAAATCTGACAGATAAAAAAAAATAGTCCAAGGAGTGAACGGTGTAGCATTTGATTGAAATACAGTTACTAGACGCTTGAAGTGGATTATGTGCGGCTGTTTAGAAAAAAAGTCTAAGCTGTGCCATTATCGTTATTTCCGTTCAATCTTATAGTTTGTAATTTTAGTTTTGATAATTCTAAATATTTTCAACGATTTGCGACATTGGAGTTACTGGCCTATCACCAGACGCCTCCCCAGGTGGCGGATAGGGGAATGCCGACCAAATATGGAGGGTACCGGAAATATTCCGGGGCGGACCAAAATCAGTACTGCTGCCTTGCAGTTAGTAGAGGAAGGATAACCCCGAACAAAAATATCATAGTGAAAGGAAGCAGTTTCACCATTACAACCCTGAGGCTGAAGATGAATGACATCGGCAAGGCTCAGAGATGGACAGAGGACGACTGCGAGGTCGTAGAGCTGACAACTCTACACCGATAAAACATGTCAAGAAATAGTAACAGATGGTTCATGAATTCTTCTGGGGTAAAATGTTCCGGAGATAAACTAGTCCCTCATTCAAATCTCCAGGCGGGGACTACTTCAGGGGGCTCCAAGAACAGGATTAAGAAAGACCTTATAATAGGAACGTGGAACGTACGAACGTTATACCAAACGGGCGCTCGTCAGCTGGCGGTACGGGAGACCGAGAAGTACGAGCTAGACATATTAGCAATACAAGAAGTTCGGTAGGAGGGTCAAGATAGCACCCGACAGGGCAAGTACACTTTCTACTACGAGGGAACACAATCTCACGATTTCGGACCAGCAGTATTCTTCAGGCGGTTCAGAATACAGATTTCGTAAACGAAAGTTTATCGTTACGTTACGTACCCGATGGTGCAACGCGGTTTTAATAAATGTCTACGCTCCGTGCGAGGTGGCTAATGATAACGACAAAGATACATTTTACGAGGAGCTAGAAAGGTTGTTTGACCGATTACCGAAATATAATTCGAAAATTGTGTTGGGTGATTTCAACGCAAAGGTAAGGAGGGAAGAAAAATATAGACCTACTATAGGCAAATACAGCCTTCACGAAAAGACCAACAACAATGAAGAAAGACTGATAACTTTCGCGATTTCGAAAAACTTACTGGTAAAGAGCATGTACTTTGAACACAAAGACATACACAAATAGGCCCGTAGCCAAGTGGGAAGCTATGGGGGCGTAGCCCCGGTAAATTTTTCCAAGTCAGCCGTAAATTTTTCCTAGCCCGCTACCAGTACTTTGCATACATGTATGAAAATTAAAGTTCAAACATGTACTTGATAAAATTTTAATAATTTTCTATGATATTATTGGCACAAATGTGTACTTTTATACAGTATATCGTATTCCACTATTATCGAAGCGAATGTAACTCTTATGAATAAAAAAACAGCACTTCACATATAGTTTTAGAAGTACTTTCTCATAGCAAATTTCAGCAAAAATGACTTTGACGACCCATTTCAAAGTTGCAAATTCATTTTGTAAGTTTCTTGTGCGAGAAATATTACAAAATAATATTCAAAGGTGAAATAATCAAATAACATCTTGTGATGATAAAAGGGTATTGTTAGACGTATCAGGTGCGGTGCATGCCAATTTTTATAGAATTTGAGAACTGAAATATGTTTGCCAGTGTCATCTAACGTTAGTTTCATTTTAAAGAGACTATGCTCTCCGTATACTAGGTGCACCGGTTAATAATGCGGATGTTTTTTAAAAGATGACGGCTTGGCGAGTGCTTTTGATTCGCTGCGATATGTATGCTATTTTCTTGTAGTAATAACAAGCGTGAAAACCGGATAAATCAAATGGTATGAAGGTATTAAGATCATAGATATTTTGACGCTAACACTGTCGAAGTTCGTGACAAAAAAAAGAGAGCATTTGTGGGAAGTGTTACTTCATGACTTCATTTTAAAGAAAAGTGCTACTGAAAGTTATCGTATACAACAGGAAGCTTATGGTGAACATGCTCCATCTCAAGATATGTGTGAACGCTATTTTGTACGCTAAAAAATGGTGTTTTCGATGTTAAAGACAAGGAACGCCCAGGTCAACCGAAGAAGTTTAAAGACCAATAATTGCAAGCATTATTGAAGGATGATGCGTGCCAAACTCAGAAAGCAACTTGCAGAACGATTAAACGTTGCTCAGCAAATAATTTACGATCGTTTACAAGCAATGGGAAAAATTTTGAAGGAAGAAAAATGGGTGCCACATCAATTGACCGAAAGAAAAATGGAAAAGAGAAAAGTCATAAGTGAACTCTCGCTTCAAAAATACTAAGGAAAAAGTCCTTTAAGCATCGACTAGTGATTGGCGATGAAAAATGATGTATTTTAAGAATCCCAAACGCACAAGATTATGAGTTGATCCGGGTCAACCATCAACATCGACTGCAAGGCCAAATCGCTTCGCCAAGAAGACAATGTGGCTAAGCTTCTGTAAAAAAAGGCTCAAAAGAAGGAAATAAAAAAGAATACTTGTGATACAATAAATAGGATTATGCTCTGTGTTTGGTGGGATCAGGAGCGTGTGCTGTATTATGAACTTCTAAACCCCGGTAAGACCGTTAATAGTAATCGCTACCGACAATAAATAATCAATTTGCATCACGCGTGTTTGTCAAACGGCCACAATGGACCACAAGACACGGCAAAGTGATTTTACTTTGCATCATCACACACATCAAAACAAGTTAAAGACCACTAAAGGATATTGCCTGGGATGTATTAACCCACCCGCCGTATTCGCCAGATCTTGTTCCTTCATGTTATTTGTTCCGATCGATGGTACACTCTGTCTAAGCAGCACTTCACAACGTACAAAGAACTGGGAAAGTGGGTCTCTGAATGATTTGCCTCCAGGCTAGCAAAGTTCTATTGGGACGGTATCCACAAATTACCAGAAAGATGGGCCAAATCTGTAGCTAGAGATGGACATTATTTTGAATAAAAGAATTTGTTATGCCTCTCTTCAACGTATCTTGTTATCTTTGCTTTCAACTCCCCATTATTAACCGGTACACCATGGATATTGTATAAAAATATACTTTAATAATAAACATTGAAGTATTCACTTCCATAAATTAGCAGTCTCCCTACACCATCGACTTAACTTCTTTGTTCAATAAAAAGCGCAGATAACACGGTAAAAATCTCTGGGATCATTAAGGCAATTCGTGCCTGGGACAAAAGATTGATACCCCCACAACAACTCAGCAAACTTCCCCATAGAATATACGGATGGTTTAACATATAATAGCACAAAAACACCTTACGCACTATGGAGGTTGTTCAACTCCTTACAAATAATAATAATAATAATAAACAAAAAGTTTAAGAAAATTAAAAGAACAAAATTCCATACTGCTTCAAAGATTCTCCACTGGCATCTGTGTATTTAGTCCAATCGTGGCTACAAGAAATAGAAAAATGGAGAAGAAGAATCTTGTTTGAAAGGACCTGCCGCTTAGGGGAAACGCTAAAAAAAAGTTGACAGAAAGGTAGCAGATTTAAAACTTGCTATGCTTAGCAAAAAACGACAGAAACACAATGTAACCAAATAGATTTGAAAAACATCATGGTTAAGGACATTTCCAAAAGTTTTACGCGCGAGAAAATTAAATCCTCTTTTCATTATATTTTCTACAAAAACTGCTGGGCCAAAGGAAAGAAATCCATCAACAACAAAAACAGGCATTGGTTCAAATCGTACAGAAATGAAAGAATCAAATAACAAAGATATAAAAGAAAACTTTCGTCCATTAATATCGATATAATATGTTGCTTGCGAGAGACAGATGGACAAACACCACAATGCGGAATCCAAAATATCGTGGCTAGAAGCAGTTGAGCTTAAAAAAAAATCTTATTGGGTTCCAGAATTAATAATGAGGCACAAAGTTGTTCTAGCTACAGAAGATACACAAGTAGTTTCCACTGAACATACTACACATATTATCAGCCCAATTATAACAGTAGTCCCACACAGAAGTGAAAGGAAATGCTGATTGAAGTTCAAGGATGATTCTCCAATGATCAGACTATAAGAAGTAGGTTGAGTCAAATCACATGTTGGTTTGGTAAACGAAACTGTATAGACTAGTATCGGAACCGACACTGGTCTGGTTGTCTCGATTTAAATAGAGAAATAGATAGATTATTCCAAATTTTAGCTATCTTAAACTTCTGGAAATAATACTGTTATGCTTGTAGATCAGTTCTGAATAATAGCTGATAATTTTGAGTAATATATTGGCTCATATGCTTGATCAGTTTAAGCAACTGATCCCTCAATTACCAGAACTGGTGATCCTTCAAAAGATTATGATTGGTGAAGGGCCTGGGTTAAATCAGGTCTAATATATCTAACCGTTCCACATTACCGTTTCTCTAATACTTTCTTCGTAATCATCGGCGAAAGCTATGTGCGATATTTGCTGCGAGGTAATGCAATATGTACACAGAGTGTTGTAAAACAACACCGACATACCTACTAAATTCCTGATATGAAAATAAGGGGAAAAGATGTAAACCATGGATGATGCTCAAATGCTTCGTTTCGTCGCTATAAGGTTCCCAAAGTGTGGGAAAATGAACTCTTAAGCTTGATAGTTCCAATATCATTAAAAGTAGAAATGAGGTAGCATGGCACCCTCAAAGGCTTGAGACCTTCTCTATCCAAACTGCATATTTGAAAATTAAGTAATGGATGCGCAAGAAATGCCCAAAGGAAATAAGGAAAATTATTAAGTAATCCGAGCATAGAAGCAGATTACCAAATCGAACTCTCAAATAGGTTCGAAATCCTAGCCGACTCCAGTAATAATAATGATGATATTAATAATGAAATTGATGTAAGTAAGATGTGGGAGGCAATTCGTGAAACACTTAAGAGCGCAGCGAAGGAACGTGTAGGTGGGAAGAAACAACAGAAAAACAAACCTTGGTTTGATGAAGAATGCCTTAAGCTTCGTGAGGAACGAAAACAAGCAAGGCAACGATGACTAAGTAATAAAAGCGAAGCAAATACCCACCACTACAATAACGCGAAACGAAATGCCACACTAGGGTTCAGAAACAAAAAGCGAGAATATCTGGCGCAGAAGATTCAGGAGATAGAGGAAAACGACAAGACAAATATCATACGAGATCTATACAAAGGGGTAAACTTGTTAAGAAAAGGTTACCAGCCGAGGTTAGGAATGATTAGAAATCAACGTGGAGATCTTCAGGCTGATCCGACTAAAATTGTCGATGTGTGGAAATGTTATGTCGACAAACTTCTTAATGTACACAACGGGGAAGAAACAGAGGGATTTGAAATCCATACTGCAAACCGTGGATTCCCGAACCTAGCGAGATCGAGATCGAAATGTCGGTAAAGAAATTGAAAAATGTCAAATCACCAGTAATAGACAATATTCCACCGGAATTAATTAAAGTGGGAGGAATGGCACTAATCAAGGAACTACATAAATTGATAAGTGCTATATGGAGAAAGGAGGGGCTTCCAAAGGGATGGAAAACCTCAGTAATAGTTCCGATTTACAAAAAAGGCCATAAATCAGACTGCAATAATTACCGCGTAATCTCGTTATTCGCAATCTGTAACAAAGTATTAGGTAATATTCTGTTAACACGCCTAAGTGTATACGTAGATGAAATAATTGGAGATCACCAATGTGGATTTAGAAAAAATAGATCCACGTTGGACCAGAATTTTTGCCTTAAGACAAATTTAGGAAAAGAAATGGGAATACAATGGGACGGTTCGCCAGTTATTCATTGATCTTAAGAAAGCACACGATTCTATCAAAAGGAAAAAATACAGTATCCTGATACGATTTGGAATTCTGAAAAAAAAACTGGTTCAACTAATAAAGATGTGTCTCAGCGACCCCATAAGCAGAGTACGGATAGGTAATAATATGTCAGATAGTTTCAAGATTCGCTACGGATTGAAACAAGGCGATGGCTTGTCGCCACTACTGTTTAACTTTGCGTTAGAATATTCGATTTTAAAAATTAAAAGGGACAAAATCAAACTATAATTGAATGGTTTGAATCAACTGTTTGTATACGCGGATGATGTAGATTTAATAGGGAACGATATAGATACACTACAAAACAACACCGATGTCTTAGTAGAAGTGTGCGATGAGATAGGTCTTTAGGTAAACATAGATAAAACAAAATACACGACAACAAGCCGAAACACAGGGAATGAAGGAAATACAACCATAAGAATTAAGGATGAGGTCATCGGGAAAGTAAACAAATTTAAATACTTGGGAGCATACGTAACAAGCAAAAATGAGGTCACGGAAGAAATAAAATGTCGTATCGGGGAACGCATGTTTCTATTCAGTCCAAAAGCTTCTAACATCGCGATTAATATCAAGGAAATTGAAATTTAAAATATACAGAACGGTTATTCTGCCGGTAATACTTTACGATTTCGAAAGTTGGAGCACGACCCTAGCAGATGAACATAAATTACGTGTGTTTGAAAATAAGATTTCGAGAAAGATATACGGTCTGAAACGGGACGAGATGACTGGAGAGTGGAGGAGACTGCATAATGAAGAACTCCACGGACTTTACGATTCACCAGATGTTGTTAAAATAATGTAATCGCGATGACTAAAGTGGGCAGGCCATGTAGCTCGGATAGGGTGAAAACTAAGATTATATTCTATCCTGGTTGGAAGACCGGATGGAAGGAGACCATTGGGAAGACCGAGACGTCGTTGGGGGGGACAGTATTAGAAGAGATCTTCGAGAAGTAGGTGTTCGTGATGAAAACTGGCTTGATGTTGCCCAGGATAGAATCCAATGGCGAACGTTTGTTACTCCGGCGATGAACTTGCAATTTCCACAAGCCATAAAGTTAGATAGTTAGTTATGCGACATTATAAAGCTTATCTAAAGCTTTTGTTTTACTTTTCTTCATAATTAGAAGATTTTATTAAATTTATGTGATGTTTTCATGAAATAGTACTAAATCAATACTTAACCTTGTGTACAGCCTGGTCAACATAACTGTGTTTCTGAAACCAACACTCAAAAGTATAGTTAAGAGACACAACTATATTGGACGCACCTTAATGACGGACGAACTCAATTTATCAGCAGAAAAAGAATTGTTACATTCGAAGATTTTCCCTAACACGTCAATATGTGCCCCATCTCCCATAATATCAATCCCATAACTGGAAATGTCTCTCCGGAATGTTCATTATTTATTCCAGGTTGTTTCGATTCGATTCCTTGGACAAGTAAGATAGGTTTCTGGGTTCGTTACCTAATATCGAATCTACCAAACTATCGAGAAGTAATAAAGGCAATTAAATTTCGGGATCTACGCTACGTCTATTGCCTGCTGGCTTGACAAATACTATTTACGTCGAATTTAATAGGATTCAAATTCAGTAGCTACATAATGCTTTTGGAGTGAAAACACTGTAAAGATTGTTTGCTGATGCATAGCTCTATTAAGCTCCGGTAACAATAATCTAATGTGTGAATTACAAACAGATATGTAACAAAGCACAGTTGCTCATTCTGATATTTGTGATATTATACTCCCATTGCATCTGTGGAAAATTTGAAAATCGTTTCTAATAAGGAAAATTTTCCTCCTATATTCGTTAATGATTTCTATTGTATTAAGATTTGTTTTCTGTACTTTTACTCACTCTGCTTTGTGTGTCAACAAGGCAGTTATTCTTAGCTTCAAACGATTATACCTAGAACCTCAAATCACCAGTAATCACGCATTAACGCACAATTGCATTAAACGTATCGCTTCATTTCTCTATGTGCATTGTTAGGCGATATCTAAATCTGATAAAACTAACCATAAATATTTTACATTACTGAAAATTATTTTTATTTTTATTTGCGTGTGTGTTATTTTTATTGTTATTTGAGAGAGTATTTCTTTAAGTAATCTACGTTCATTTCATATTTTCACAGTTCATAGACATTGAAATAACAGCAATATACAAAATGTTATATTTGCCTGCTAAATTAAGTTAGTATGTGTTTGCTACTGCTGTGACCACTTCGTTATTTGCGAACGTTTCTACTTAATGATTATCTCTACTGGTTAGACTTTCAAAACAAAATTGAACTGGATTAATTAAAAAAGTAACTGATAAAATAATATGATATGGAAAAGCAAAACCAAATCAAACCAGGAATAGTTAACTACCATTTGATACATTCGTTGGTATGCAATAATTGTGTTTATTTGCGTTGTGTATTATAATTTTGTGTATATGTTATTGAATCTAAGTGAGTTTTAAACACTATTGAAATAGCAGGTGTGTAGTGAAGACATAATTCAAATCATGCAGTGTGTTTTCATGTGAGAACCCCCTCACTTCAAAAGTTGTTTCGTAGGGAAAAGCTACATTGGGCGAGAGTAACGAAAGTTTTATTCAAACTTGTATTAAAATGTAGTAATTTCGAGTTTGGCCCCTTAGTTTTCAGATAAAAGAAAATGGGATATTAACAATGACTGATTCAATTGAGAATTCCATCGAATATTCCTAACTTATGAACGAATGTTAGGTAGACACTATTACGTTTTCACTACTATACCTTGTCCTGTATTTTTTGACGAATGGTATTCCTCGTAACCAATTTTTGCTTCTCTTTAAAACCTCCGAAGATCAACTTTTTTTTATGTTCAATGCACCTTTTGTAGGTATTGGTACACTAGCCACTGGATGCTGAAGGAAATTCAATAATGTAACTAACAAATAAATATTTATACTTTAAGGAAACATATTCTAGAAGTGTTCATATGGAATTCCAAAATGGGTAACATATTTCCGAAATTCCAATAGACAAAAAAGGAGAAGGTTTGGCAAAACGATTAATAAAATTAATAATTTCCTTTCAAACAATATTTATATTTCTTTGCTTAAATTTAATGGAACTCAATTCAATCCAATCTACTTATAGAATGTAAGAATATTGTACTTTACAATCTAAATAGCGGATTTAAAAGTTAAAGATTATTTCTTTACTTTTCTATTAACTTAGGTCTAGACGTGATTAGGTAATATCTAAAAAAAAATTAATAGATTGGTTTGGGATAATACACTATGTACATACTGAATTTTTTCTATCCACAACGCAGTCTATTTTCCTTGTCCCAAATAAGGAAAATCTTATACAGTAGAGGATGAAGCTTTACATAAGAGGTATTAGTGATTAAGTCATATTTGTAATGTCCTTGTATAACTCTAAACTGCCCGACAAGAAAACTAATCGTAGCAGTAAATGTTAACTATAATGGCATTCACGCCTTTGTTAATTACTTCTGTGCACACTTTCAGCAACAAAGTGTGAAAATATGTTGATTGATTGAATGAGTAGAAGAACCATTCTCATGCTGTTCTTACTGATCAATGATGCCTCACCTTAAGAAAAATCACTCGTTTGCATGTTTCAAAAAGACAGACAAATAAGCTTAAGATAATAAGGGAAAGTAGTACGTGACTCTTTATGTAAATTGAAACCTTTTTCATTATGCTGCAATTAGTCTAATTGAGATTGACGTCACTGTTCGAGGCTACTTTATTTGTAACAATTCTTTCTTGGTCCATTTCTGCAAATTCAATAATTGTTTTGAAGATCCTTCTCAATATATCCAACTATATCGTATCATATATTTTCTGTATTCCATTCATCCTTGCATTGAAATGTGTAACATTAGTGGAACAATTTTAACAATGTCTTACGCGTGATTTTTAATTGATTCTATTTTTGAACGAAAAATTCATTTTTTAACTTTGCATTGGTCTCTGGAAATATTTATAGCTGTTTATTTGTCCACAATCGGTAGTGAATATCTTCAGTTCGTGAAATAGCAGTAGGAATTCTAAGAAATACTACAAAGTTCAACGACTAAGGTTATATTGTCGTATCTCCACAGGAATTCAAGTGGAGATATGACAATATGATGATCCTCAGGCGATGAGTTGAATCATGGGGAAAAATCCCTCTTTTGGACGTAGTAAAGCAATCGGGTTTACTTCAAAAACAGGTGCAATGTTAAAACTACATCGTATGGTAGTTAACACAATGTATCTGGGGTAATTTTGCAGACATCATTATATTTTTACTTTCTCTAACATTCCTGTTTATGAGAATATTCACAATTATCGTTATCACTTTTAATCTGAAAATGGCGTACTCCTTTCAGTAGCTGAAGCATAACTCATTTTTAAGTAGCATTTTGTATTGTGTGCAATTTATGGAAAGTGGCCGAACGTGATCACTATTATAACATGTGATTGAAAAGAACCACAATGTATATAAGTACTGTCTCTATTAATAGTAATTATTTTAAGTGAGTAGCTAATAATAATTTCAGGCGTTCGGACTATTATCTGCAATTAAATCAATTGTTCTCACTTCGGAATTAGAAATTACACAACTTTATCGCCTATCTTCTGTTATTCTGATGATCTGTATTTGTTAATATGATATGCGTTATTAATTCTTGCGTATTTATTATTACAGAGAAAGCATTCGTTTCATCATCATTCTTTTTTCGCTTCTTACTTTCAAACAAAGATCAACACTGCGTATAAAACAACGTTGGACGAACACGCTAAGTATCTTCACTCGTCTGTCCTTCTTTTTTCTAATTAACTTTCGCCTACTTACGTAATACGGTGGTGTTTCCACTTGTTTACACTAGTGTCCAAGGTCCTTAGTTCGAGGATGGTATTGACAGCCATGGAAAATCATGAATGTGAATCTGCGTGAGTAACCTTTCCATTTCTACGGATAGATTTTTGTGAGTTTTAAAGTATAATGTTAACAAATCACTAACATATTCCACAACGTATACTTATCAATTGCATCCACCACTTATTTTAACGTTTTGTTCACACGTCCGGGTTGATATTCTCTTCGCTTTTCTTTTCAAAAAGTGTAAGTAATGTGAATTAGAAGTTTGAAAAGTATATCATGTCTCTCTAAAGGTGAATTGGTGAACATTTCTTGTACACTTCGTTTTTTTTTTTTCGATCACATTTTTAAAAATTCTTTGTACATCTTTGCAAAATATTCTTAACTTTCCGTATACAGAATTTGTCTACAATACGTCCTTATAAAGAAATTACCACATTTATGATCTTGCTATGTATAAAGCAAACATGAACTACGAATACCCTTTTCAAGCATCTATAAAAAAATGTTCTGTTTTGGGTAATTCACCTGCTTAAAGTAATAGGCTGTCACTGAGATCCCCCAAGTTTCATTGGACTCAGATAACTTTTACTTGTTTCCTAGACTACCAAAATACTCACTAGCATACTTTACCTTGCTAAGAAAGGGATGAAGCTCTTTGTGGAATTGTTCTCTATTAGTTCTGTAAATCTTGTAAATTTCTCGTGGACATGCTATTTTGCATTCTATATGTCCATTTCTTGTGCACATTTCTACGTCACCTTTCAGTAACAACAGTAGCAACTTTTTTGTTCATATCTTGAACATTTAAGTGCACTAAAGTGATGAAAATTGTCATTCTTGTAGAATTGGCGATTGACCTGCAATTTCTACTTAATTCCCTGCAAAGGGTTAATCAGACTATTGTTTACACTAAACTGTACTAGTTCCTAATAGCTATAAACATACTTAAACATAGTATTCCAAATCACATGCTTTCAGAAGTCAATCGCTTTTTCTTATCATCATTTATCCCTTGATACTATGTACAATGGTACAGAATACTACTACAACTATATCCGTTTTCTTAAATTTTATAATAATTAAACACATTAAAAAGTTATGCATTTAGCTTTAGAAATATTTAGCGTCTAATAAAAACTTGAGATGGGTAAAATGTAAAAACAAATGTGCAATTTATTTTACAACGTAGTTAATTAGGTACGAACAGAGAAAAAAATTAAAATATTTAATAGTTTTTAATACTTTAGTAAATTTAATTGCAAAATGTCTGTACATCAACATACAAAGTTACGCCAGTATCCAGTGGTGAGAAATATCAAATCTAGATTGTTAAGAGTTTGTTTCAGAAGGACAACACAAAACCACTCTGCAACGCACTTCAAGTCAACAAAAAAATACATACGGAGATAGAATATGTTACATCAAACGGTCAAATTAACTGCTCATAAGGCGATGTGCTTAGTGATTACGCCGCTGCGTGATCATAATGATTATCTGTTGATAATGTTAGGTTGCCCTACAATATGTCCGAATGCTATATGGTTGATTCGATACTTATTTATCATAGTTTTGAGAAAAACAGTTTCAAAGCAGTAACTCGTCTCCAAAATGAAAGTGAGGCCGTGGTGGCTCAATAGTAGAGCGCTCACCTCTGGTGCTTAGAGTCAACGGTTCAATCTCTATTCCTATCATATGGGCTTTGTAGTGAAAAAATACTGTGTGCGTGGGTTTTCTTGAGTGCTCCCGTTTCCTTCCACTTTCTTTATTCCTCCAATTCCTCCCATCATCATCCATGTGGCCTGAGTCAAAGTTACTACCTAAAGCCCTTAAAAGTTAAATTAAAAATTAAAATTCTAAAATGAAAGTGTCAATGTGGATTTTGTGCATTTTCGAACCAATCAAAAACCGGGACCACTTTCCAGCATATAATCACAACTCTTTACTTAGACTAGCAAGAAATTTTCTCTCTAGCATTTCACGTAGATCCATATTCTGTAAACAACGGAGCTCGACAGTTGGGTACTTGCTTGGTAATCCAAAGTTATATAATTCGGAACAAGAGACCAGTCATTCTTGCTATAGGTTTTTCCATAACTAGGCATTCCTCACATCAGATATTGAGATATACCTTAATTTAGGCCCAGGATCACCTTCATTCTTTGTTTCTTTAGCACGCTAATTAACTATATTAATGACAGAAAGGGTTGTAGTCTGAATCGTATGTAGATTCTTTCTTTTTATTAAGTTCTAATATCATGTAATTGCATATGACTTAGCTAATTGGATAAACTGATAGAAGGAGAAAATTATTCGGAAATGAATATATCTTGCTGAGTTGTCAAAATATTGCAGGTACACTTTCCCAAACTAAAAGGGTTTGGATTCCAGATCAAAGTTGTGTATGTAAATATTATCCATAACGTTCGGATTTTCCATTTTTTAAACTTGATTTTATCCTTTACCTTCATTTGCCTTCAATCAAATGATCAAGAAATTCTTTGACAAACTTATTGTGAATTTTTCATAACTTTAATATGATACTTTTGAGTTTCTTCTGTATCCCATATCGTAATAAATTAATAACCCTGTTACTTTTATGGATTTTTCCTGCATCCCATCGTATTGGTAGTTTAGTATATTTTCTTGTTTTGGAATGTTGTTATTGGTTCAACTGGCACTCGACTTATTTTCATTGTTATTGGTTCATTGATATTGTGTTGCAATTGCTCTTCGTATTTTTATGGTCTTTTGTGCAGGTTTTTCTGTATGTTTGTGTTGAATGTCGTAATGTATACCAAATGCGACTCCTTCTTTTTCATTTACATTTATGCCTATTTTACGTTTTTCTTATCATGACCTCATGTGGGTCTTCTTTTTTTTTTTCAATACTTCTCCAGATTTATGACACTTCTGTCGGTTTTTTTAAATTAGCTAACAGCATTTCAACTGTAGTAATAGCAGTAGCGGTAGAATGTAACAGAAGCAAAATTGGCGATAAATTCGCTGAGTGCGTGTCACTATTGATCTCTATTAAATTTATTTATTTATTCTTATCTCTTAGCAGTAGCAGTACTTATGGACTAAGCATCCCATGTAATCTGCAAGCATCAGGAAAGAAAGCATAAAAATAAAGCTTCTTTAAAAAAAAAAAATTATCTGAACATTTAGTATACGTTTGCAGCATCTAATGAAAATACGTAAGCCTCAATACCCGTCCCTTTTTCTTACACCCATTATTCAAATATTAGTACAAATGATCAACAAACAACTTTCATGGATTGTTGTGTTTTATACGGAGCATTGTGTTATATGTATTAGAAACATGGATTTTATGAAAGAATAAAGCAAGAATGCACGAAGGCCTCGAAATGTTATCACGGAAAGAATTGAAAATATCAGCTGAACACACAAATATACGTAATAACGAAGTGTTGAAGAGAGTAAGAGGGACAAACAAGACTCGAGACAATAAAGAAGTAAAACAAACTTCACAGAAATTCTCCTGGTGCACTGAAAAGTGGAATTAAAGTTATGGTTCAATTGTACTACACAGCAAAGAAAATTTGCATCAAACTTTCAGAAAAACAAGTGTGTAACAGTGAACGATTAAGTTTGCATCGAACTTGCCATAGCAAATGTGAAATTTTCGTACACTGCAAAAACGGTACCTTTGAATTGTGGGTACAAAATGCCGATTTTTTACCCACAATTTTTTAGAGGCAGTGGCGAACCCAGGGTTGGGTTTAGAGGAGCGGTTCTTTGCCTCCCACTACTTGGGAGGGAACAGATTAATAGAAACAAAAACTATGATAAAATATGAATCCCTGTGCCTGTCACTGATTCTAAAAAATTGCTGGAGATGTTAAAAGTTGCCAGCGGTTGTGAATGAATTTGAACATATTATCCTAGTAAGCTCAAGTGGTCGAGAGATTAGTGAATTCACTTTCTGTGCGTGTAGTCACGGGATCAATTCCTTGAATTTGAATTTTATTTATGTCCTTTAAGCATCTAAACTTCAGGCCGGGATAGAGGAGGGGAAAGGATTCGGGAAGGTGTCGACCAGGGCCTATGTTGAAGGTGCTTGTCTGCATTTGCCTGGTGTAACAGGAAAAACCCTGGAAAAACAACAGTCAGGATGGTCAGCCGTTGGGATCGAACCCACGACCTCCCTCATGCTACGCCAACTCTCTACCACTGAGCTACGGCGGCTCGGTGGGTTCAATTTCTATCGGGTGCTTTGAACGGAGTTGTTCGGAATCCATTTTTATCAAGAAAACTGTAGGTCCCGTCCCTAGAAGCTTACCAGCTCGTTTAGTTCGTTAATAGCAATTCAACTAATGAAGGATACTTTGGTTTGAAGTCAGCTGTTTATCTATTTTTTTTATCTTGATGAATGGAAAGGCAACGGTGAAACAATAAAATATCCGTGTGTCGACCGACAATTGATCCTGATTAGACCAAGTTTCAGGGCAGAGGTAAATAAACGTCGGGTTGACTAACCAAATGAGATTTCAGTTGTATTTTGTGGTATGACTTGAGAAAGATTTTTTTGTCAATTTTCTAGCCAAAAAACAACAGTCATAAATAGTGGTTAAAAGTAATGCAAGTACTGCAATAAATACAGTACTTTTAGACACAACAGGAGCCACAGCTCAAAGTGCTTCAGCAGCTATCTGTGGGTTGTTGTATTGGACCATGCTAACATTGACGGTGCTGTGCCAAAATGTGATTATCATCATACGTTAACCAATTCTCTGAACGTGAACACTGATAAATCGGATGCGTGGTACAAAATAAAATTGATAACATATGCTTATACTTACCATAATTCAATAACTTCACTCCGCAGACGAAACAAAAGAAAACAACAAAAAGTTACGATGATGTACGAAGCGGAAGTGAATGATTATGAACGAACGTTGCGTCATGGTTCAGTTTCTGCAGTGTCGATAATCTTAGTTACAGCATTCGCGGTATAGCAAGCAAGATATACTTCTAACGAGATAAACTCATCGTAACAACTTGATAAACGAGATAAACTCCAAGTTACAACCCTTGTAAACGTAACTTTATGTACGCAAACCAATTTGGAGTGTAAAGCAAATTTGCCGAAAACTTTCTCTGCATCTGAGGAAGAAGAAGACGGACTCAACGTCTTGACAGTATTATATAAGATATATTGGACATTAAGGTAAAAAGAATAGAACAGGATCGGGATGAATTACATGCCTTAAACTTGCCTGGAAGGGTCTGCCCCTTTCGAGAGAATACTAGTGCTTATTATGATAATGATAAAGATCTTCTAAGATCAAGAAACATAAAATTTATCTTGTAAATCACATGCTAATTAAATTCAACTTTGTACTTAACTGCATCTCTCTCATCAGCTAAGAAATAATCAATGAATGCCTGCAGAGGTGGAACTTATAAGCAAAATAGCTGCAGTGTTGTTGCATAAATTTACTGTCTTGATGAACAAAGTTAATTGCAGAGTGAGTTTATCTGAACTGTGTGGGATCTCAACTTCAGCCTCTGAATAATTTCTGCCAGCGAAAGTGCTGACTAAGCGAGTAAATAATAGTGATTCTCCTCTTCCGCTGACTCTTGTGCTTGACAGTAGGTAATTTAGTGCAGAAAACATGTTGCCGCTGTGAGGAAACCTTGTAAGAGATGAATTAGATACGTGTACAAACTGCAACTGAGCTTCAAAATGAGTTGCTTGCTTGGGTTTTAACCAAAAGACATTACGTTCTTCCAAGATAAAGTACAATAAAACAAGAAGCACAACTTAATAAGAAAGGTGATACAGTAACTATTGTCTTGGTACAGATAAAAAGGAAAAAGAATTTGTCCCTGTAAACTTGAGTAGAACATAAACGTATTATACTATGCTGGGTTGGTATCAATTAGTCCTCAACGTTATTTTGAATCCCTAGAGGATCAGAACACAACTGTTTCTGTATAATTCATTCTCATTAATATTATACATTCAAAACGGCATTTAATGAAAGATTTCAATTAATGTGACAATGACAGTAGGGGAGCACTAAAATTCGATGATTATTTTCGATCTTTCATTGATTCCTGATGAAGCTTTTTATATTAATATTAATGCGATTTCCGAACCTAGATTTACAGATACTGAATACAGAAAATCCGGGATATCACAAATGAAGAAAGAGGAGTTAGAATTTTACATTTCAATTTAAGGTTTATTTCATGCCTTTAGTCAACTTTGGTTCAGGTTGGGATAGATGAAGTTGGAATTAAGTCAACTAAGGTATGGTTTCAAAATATCGTCCTGGCATTTGTCTGGTATGACTAAGGAAAACCCCGGGAGAAACCTCAGTCACAATTAGCGGCCATTAGGATAGTTCCCAGGACCTTCCGATTGCTAAACCAACGCTCTACCATATGAGCTGCAGTTGCTCGGTGCCTTTAGTTAGAATTTAGTGTAGATTTTAAAGCCTTTAGACAACTTTGGCTCAGGCCTGATGGATGATGATGGGATGAATGGTGGAACCCCCACACACAGTGTTTGTCCAGCACAAAACCCACATGGCATGAGCAGGGATCGAACCAACAACCCCTAGCACCAGAGGTGAACTCTCTACCAACTGAGCCACCGCTGTCCCACGCTTTAGTTAGAAATGGGGTTATTCAGAATACAACTCCCCTCATGATCCTTCGCGCGAAAATACGTTTTACCGTGTGTCCCGAAAGCTACAAGATGAGATACTTGCTAAACATTGTTTTTATGTCTTATGTAAGAACAGTTCGTGGTAATATTATGGCAACGACATGTAGAACTTTTATTATATCCCATTTCCCAAGCCTTTTCGGTAATCGGGAGAAATGTTTGAAGTGTATTTGCCTGTGGACGAAAGAATTTAAAAATTGAAGTATAAAAAACACCACTACATCTGCAGCAAGCAAATGGAGCACATGGACTGACACCCTCTCCCGCTCATGCACTTTTACAAACAACTATAAGTAGAGTGGTCATTAGAAAATGGTTAAAAAGCCGGACGCTCGAACAAACTAAATAAAATTGAAATGCAAGAAAATACGGGTCTCTTGATTTTTAATTTGCCATACATTTTCTTGTGATTACTAAATAATAAGTAGGTTGAAGTAACAAATACGTTGAAAACAATTAAAAATTTAAGTTTCCAAATTTGAATTTGAAACAACGTCTCTCATATTGGGTGTATTAATTTTTCCATGTGTTTTCTAACTGTTGTTATTTTTCAAACTGTTGGACACATGTATGTTACTTCTACAACACGTGAAAAAGGAGCAACTCTGTCCTTTCGCACTTTTTTTCACGCACGTAAAGTCTGCCTCCCACATATGAGAACAACAAATTCCGCTTTGAAATATTTTCTTATAAACACACAATCATCACTCAACAAGTTATAGAATGGAAACAGAGTAGGTTATAGACTACAGCTGCTAAGAATTGCAAAGATGTTAAGGACTGATTGACTTGGTCAAAGTAGGCACGGCATGATCTCAAGCTTTTTTAACGACAAATAAGCAGATTGATGTAGTAAGGCTTTCCTATTTAGCAGTTTTCCTACACTATGTATCGGTTTGGTGCAAATGAAATGTTCGCCTCAGGTGCATCATGTTCAAAGACAAAAAAAAAAAAAATACTACATTACCTGATTAATCAACATAGTTGCCGTCTGCAGTCACACACTGTTCCCATTGCTTAGCCAATGATTGGATTCCGTGGCGAAAGAAGTCCGGAGTATGCGATGCGAAGAAATCCTCAACTGCATGTTGCACCACTCGATCATCAAGGAAGATTCCTTGCCAAGAAGTGACCAAGATGTCGGAAGAGGTGATAGTCAATGAAAGAGAGATCGGGAATATGGCGTATGGAGAAGGATTTTATACTGCAACTTATGGAGAACCTGCACCGATCTTTGCTCGACGTATGAGCGGGCACTGTCATGCAAAATGAGAACACCATGACGGTTGACCATTGCTGGATGCTTACGGACAAGTTTGCGGTGCATTTCGTGGAGTTCAACACTAACGATTTGCAGTGATGGTTACACCTCGCCTGAGAAGACAAGATGGATCACTTTCACCATAGAGCACCATACCAGTAACAACAGCTTCCGTGGTTGGAGAGGTGGTTTAGAACACCGTCCTGGACGTTGATCACGATCCAACCATTGTCCTGACCGTTTACCATTCTCATAGCAGATCCATTTTGCATTTGAAGTGACAATTCGATGAAGGAAATCTTCCCGCTTATTACTTACACTCAGGGAACTGCACACCTCCAGGCGGCGTTTCTTGTTGGCCGGTAACAACTGATGTGCAACCCATGAGTCCAACTTTTTCATCTTACACATCGCACTGAGCTGCCGACTGACTGTGGTATGGTGTATGCCCAACTCGTCTGTAGTGGTACGAACACTTTTCCGAGTGTCCGCTTCGACGATGTTTCTGAGCAGCTCATCCGCGGGCTTCATATTACAATGTTGTGTCACTGGAACGAAATTTAACAAACCAACGGCGAATGGTGTTTTCACTCGCCATTCCTGTCCCAAATGCACTGTTAATATTTTCTTTGTCTTGCTGTGCAGAACGCCCCAGATTGAATTCATAAAGAAAATCACTGGCAATTGTGTGTGCTTCATGGTGTACTTTCATACGAACCTGTCCAACAGCACACTCCCTCCTAACTGTCTTAGTACCCCAGCCTGTTTGCTAGATGTGTACAGAGTTTGTGACGTTAGACGCGTGACCTCAGTCGATCCCTGTGTTGTATTACCGAGGTGCTTATCCCACCAGGCATCAAAGCGGTCATTTCATTCGAACCAACTCAATACATCTACTTCATAATAAGGTGTGAGATCCGGAGCCCGACCCTTCCATTCATACCAGTTAACTATTCTATAATAGAGATGTGTGTTTTCTATAACAATAAAGTTTCTCCCCTCATTTTTCTTTTTGTAGTTTTATATAGTGTACAACCGTCATCTGGTTCAATTTTCGTTTTAAATGTGTGTTTTTTGTTAGCGGTTTACCGGTATTCCCGGTTAAGTTTGCTAGTTTGTTCCGTGATACTATGTGCGTATGTGTATAGTCACAGGCTATATATCAACATTTTTTGTCAGAACCGAGATTTTCGTTTTTTGTGTTAACCACTAGTCTATTTTTTTCAGTATTTCGGTTCCCGTGTATACGTGACTCACCGTTTCTGTGGCTTCAGCCGTCTGCTAGTCCTGCTTCTCTTGTATTATTTAAGGATTCTAAGTTTGTCTTTTTGAAATGATCATTTGTTTTAGTGGTTACCCAGCCGTGCTCTGATCGGGCTCTTTGCTGCTTGATCTTGAGTTTATTCTGTTTGTGTTAAGTTCTTCTTTTCCATTGTCTCCTTGTCTGTTTGGTTGGTCTCACGTTTTAGGAAGTTTCCTTGGCTAATGGTCTTTTCCGATTTCATGGTAATCTCGATTTTGCTGTTTAGATCTGGTAAGTGCCAGTTTGCATAACCGGGCTTCTTTCAAGGCCCCAATCCTATGCTCTTCATCATATTTTCTTTTGGATCTTAAAATGGTCGACCTCTTCTTTGTCGTTAATTATGCTGGTTCTCTGTTTTCTCCGTATTTTGAGAATGTTTAATTTCTTTCTGTTTTGAATTGTATGAACAATTCTCCATTCAGTTCCACAGGTGATATTCAGCAATGATATTTGAGAACAGGTCTAAATATAGATGCTGACATAGGTCACAGGTACGGGTAGTTCCAGTATCTTTGCCTCTTTCCAGAAAGCAAACTAGCGGCTAAATATTCACTATCCTGAAATATAGTAAAATTTACAAATTCGAAAAAAAAAAGTTTGAGGTTGAAACCATCACAATTATGAGAACAAATATTTTTAAACGAGACAACTAAAAGCATGACAAATCAGCGTCTGACTCTATTGTTAAGCCGAACACAGGACAAGATCATCAAAAGCAGGACTGTCCTGCGAAAAACAGGAAAAATGGCCACATTAACTACAAATATAAGAATTTCTTTGTTTTATGTGCTTAACACTAGAGGAACATTTAGTTAAAGATATAGGAATAACAAGGCACACTTTTCAACTAGCATTTCTTTTTATCTTGACACTGACAATCCTCGAAATTCCAAGTCGTTGAAGCTGAAGGGATGAATGATCTTATGGAAGTCTAAATTTAAATCCAGGTACATCTCCGGTAACACATGAAGAGGTGGGATCGTTATTGATAATCACTCATAGATAATCACTTTTATACAAACGGTTATATTGCAATATTCGCTGCGTATTTCCCTAAAATGCAAACAGAAACAAACATATCATATTACCTGCCATACAAACACAGTCAGTGATTGTCGAATATCAAGTGCGTGCTCCCAGCATTCAATGCACCAGTACCTTCAAACTGAATAGTCCCATTTAATGCGCAATATCTACGTTTAAATGCATATGCGCGATTGTTCATATACATTTTTTTTTAATTTTATGTTAGTATGAAACAATTCAGTGAAAACAAAGCAGAATTAGAAAACATACTTTTATCTTTATAAATGTCCCCTCTCTTATAGCCTGTATATTTTATGTCAATTTTAACAAAATTTACTCAAAGAGATTCTCAATTTAAAAAAAAAACGATTTTGTACGATCCATTTCTAGTAACTATGGACTTCGTCCCGTCTTGATACGAGTGCAATGCAATTAAAACTCACCACAAACATCCTTGCTGCAGGGAGGATTCGAACCCGCGACCTAGTGAACGGCAACCCAGGGCCCTAATCAATATAACTAGCGGGATTGGTAGTCAACATAACTACCAGGTCCTAGTTTAAAAGTGCACTGTTGGTAATTGTAATTCACTCAATTTCCGAAATGGAAAATTGTCGGAAAATTTCGGTTTTGAATTAGCCAATTTACCTTCGGTTTTGAATTAGCCAATATACTGTAGGTATATTCATGTGATCTGGCGCATTTTGAATCATTGTCATGGATGTAGGAAAATGCGCTCGATCGAATCAACTAGAATATTCTAATGTAAGTATTGAAAAAAGTAGGTGGTTTGAATAAATACATTTCAAAGACTTTTAACGAACTTGTTTGTAGATCAGAGAATAAGGGTAAAAATACACGACGACATTATCTGAATAACTAGCGATAGGTCAAGGAGTAAGACAAGGATGTTTTTTCTCGCCTATATTAGGCCTATTTTATACAGTACTAGCTGATTTGCACGCCCGTTGGTGCAGGGTGACTAAAATATGTTGTCACCCCCATGCCGATGAGGCCGAACTTGGACTTAAACGACATCGGGAGTGTTACTATTCATCTCAGCGACCCCGAAAACTATGAATTTGACACTAATATCAGTCATTCTCTATTATTTTTACAGGTCACCTCTTCCCTCTCTCACCCGTCCCTAAGATAGCCGTTGTTAATGAATTGATAGTCATGCCAAATTTTACCAGTTGGAGGTAGTCAACCCGTCGAACAATGTTGTAGTGTGGGTTGCCGCGTGCATGGCTTTAAAATTTTCCATTATTGACACCACGGCCATTAGAATTCAATAGAAAATTTGATGGTCGATTATCTCTGAAGATAATAATTTTAGAATCAAAGTGATATACATAAATTCTGGTCCAGTGACTGATCATGTGCGAAAAATCATTCCAATCAGTCAAGCACTTTTTGCGTGATGCTCACGCACACATAGTCACTTTCAATGTTATATATAGAGATATATGTAGAAAATATAGTAAAGAACTTCTTCTTCAATACCAGAGGAGGAGTTACGGTCAGGAGAACAAAAATCAAGTGCATTAGATTTGAATATGGTTTAGTTCTTCGTGCAAAGAATGACATATCACATAAGCTATTTAAATTGCTACAGAGAAGGTCTGAGGAACATGGAATGAAAATCAACGTAGATAAAACAGAAGCAATGCTAATTAGAACAAATAGAACCATAGTAAGCATCAAAATTGAAAGAGAAAAAGTATCCAGCTTCAAGTTTCTGGGAGGTATTATAAGTGGAGATATGACATGTGATAAAGCGTTAAAGGCAAGAATAGCAATGGCAAAAGAATCATTCACTAAAAATAGTATCTTCTGGGGATCGATGAACAAAGAGTTAAGGAAAATATTAATGATTAAATGTTTTGTAGGGAATATTTTGTTATATCGAGCCAAAGGGGACTCCACGAAAGAGTGTTGAAAGATAATTGGAAGCTTTCGAAATGTGGACATGCAGAAGAATGGGAAAATATCAGCAGGGCACAGAAGATGCGTAATGACGAAGTGCTGAAAAGGAGGCCAGAAAAGAACAAAACAAGAGACAATAAATCATGGAAAAAGAAACTGACTAGAACATTGGTTGCACAAAATATTAAAGGATGAAGGAAAAAGAGAAAGGGAAGAAGTCGAATACAACTCCTTAACAGTTTTAACAAAAAATCGTTTCTTGAGATGAATGGAAACTGGAAGATCGGGATAAGTATTGACAGACGTGGTGGCAGTTTTAAGCGGTGTTTCTAAAAATACGAATTGCAAGTGAAGTTTAGTGAAATGGTAATCGGATTAGAACAGTATCGACAGGTCATCGGACTTTGGTCGGTGAGGCTAAAACACTCCCCTGCGAAAACAAATATTCGTAAGCAGTTTGTCATTGTTTTTCATTGGAGCAGTAGTGGCTGTGCTACTTATTGTAAATGTGTTGAACTCAACCCTGGCACTTAGACGCTTGGAGATGTCATAGAAAAGATCAATGAGATGAACAGCAATATTATAGGAATTAACAAGGTAACAACTGAACTTAGTCAACAAATAAACCAACTATCGAAGGAACTAGAACAGTCAAGATCTGAAAATGAAAAGCTAAAACAACAAATTAAACAAAACCAAATAATGATAGATGAACTGGAAAACCAATCACTCAGAAACAATCTGGTATTTTATAATATATACGAACAGAAACCTGAAACCTGGAATGAGAGTGAAAATCTAGTGAGAGAATTTCTATACGAGGAACTCGAAACTACTGCAAATTATTTAGATCTAGAACGCGCCCATCGTTTAGGTCTACGACAAGGACGTAATCATAATCGACCAATTATAGCTAAATTCAGCAACTTTAAGAAGAAGACAGAGGTGCTTACTAGTGCCCCAAAAGCTAAAAAATACGCCTGTCCCAATATCGGAAGACATTTCTCAACGTATGAGAAGCACCCGAGCTGATCTGAAGACACACTTAATACGTGTGAAATCAGCAGACCTACGGTCCAAGTTGAGTTACGACAAGCTCTACATTGAAGGGAAATCTTACAAACTTGAAGACTTCGAATATCCTGATCATATTTTATGAACTTAAGGTCGAATAATAACTCACAAAATAATTTCCAACATACTGGAGTTGAAATCACTTCTAACAAGGAAGAGTAATTTGGCAACACTTCATGTTGCTAGTCTGGGACAATATTCTAAAGAAGAAATCAACTCGGATAAAATAGCTTCGACACAGGGAAACCATCGCCTACTTAGCAAAATGAACACCAAGTACAGCGACAATGGAGCGAAAATCTAAGTGGAATTAAATAAGCGGAGAGGTGTGCGAGACAAATAAATCATTCCGTGGTAAGAAAGGGAAACAATAATCAAACAAATGAGCCTAAAGTGATTACGACGTTTACGTTATTATATCTAAATACTAATGGCTTAAATACCAAGTTAACGGATTTTTACACAAGTGTGTTGGTAAACAACTATGATTTCATTTTAGTTTGTAAATCATGGCTAAGCAGCAGTTATAAAAATTCAGAATTATTTAATGACAGATACAATGTGTTTCGCTGTGAACGAAAGACAACAGTGTAACAAACAAACGTAGAGGTGGAGGAGTTATCCTTGCTATTCGGAAAGAATATCCAACAATTGTAGTAAGTAGTGATGATTTGGACACTGATTGTGTTCTTGTTAAAGTAATGATAAGTAGTTTATCGTTTTATTTGTGTATTACAATTTTCACCAAATTGTAGAGGTGAAATTTATAATTACTTCTTTCAGTTTATTGATAGTCATTGTTCAGAGGGCTGCCACATTCTACTCGTAGGTGATTACAACATACCCGAAGTAACTAGTATACAAACAGAATTCATACAATCTACGACTTTAATCCGTTAGTTCCTGAAGACAAGCATCATCCAACTTTACTTGTTGAAATTGAATACAAGCGTACAAAAAACCCTCGGACAAAAAATACAGTCAAAATTTTTCACTTTGCTAAAGCGAATTTCGAAGCCATATATCGGGAGTTAGCTTGACTTAATTGGAATATTCAAGCTATACCAACACAAAAACGTTAATACAGCTCTGGACAACTTCTATGAAATTATAAATGAAATATTTGCAAAACACGTTCCATACAAGGAAAGAAAGGCAATTACCTATCCTTGTTGGTGCACTCCGTCTATTATCAAAAGTATAAAACAAAAGTGTTTACACTATCGTAAATGGAAAAAGGGAATACTATTAAACATCAAGAAATGTTTGTCAAACTGAGATTATCGATAAAAAAAAGGAAATAGCCTGAGAATTTTCAAATTTTATCGGGGAATCTGAGGAAAGTGTTTTAACTGACCCGACTCAAATATGGAATTTTGTTAGAAAGAGATCACGAAGATAAGCAGAAAGTACATTAAAATACGGTAAGCAAATACTGAATGAAGGTCAAACTACTGCAAATGCGTTTGCCCATTTTTTAGCAGTTTATAAGCGACCAAAAATTAACTTTAATTATATGTAATGAAAGGGTGTGCGGAAATACTAAAACATCCCCTACCTAAGATCATAAATTTGCCTGTATCTACAGCAATCTTTCCAGATAAATGGAAAGTTGCAACTATCATTCCAATGCCGAAGGAAAACTGTGCGAAACAAATTGATAGTTTTAGACCTATTGTAATCGTATCTGGACCGGCAAAGATATACGAGCACATAATATATAAACGATTACTTACCTATATTCAACCAGTAATCTCAAAATATCAATATGGCTTTTTGTCGAATAGGTCTACAATCACCAATCTTGTAACAGTCACTGATTTAATTTCGGAAAAACTTGACATGGATTTCTAAGTAGATACAACTTGTATTATACAGACTTTACAAAAGCATTTGATACCGTAAATCACGATATTCTGTTAAACAAACTTTATAATATGAATTTAACGAAGCCTGCTTTGAACGTCATGAAATCTTACTTAATAAATAGAAAATACTACGTTACATATAACAGTTATGTCAGTGATAGTTTCAATGTAACGTTAGGGGTGCCTCAAGGCTCTAACTTCGGTCCACTTCTCTTTTTTATACACATAAATGACCTGCCCGAAACCTTATCAAAGGTAAACAAATTACTCTTCGCGGATTATCTAAAAATATATAAATCAATATGTTCTATTAATGATTGTGAAGAACTGCAAGAAGGCATAAATAACCTAGTGTCTTGGTGTGTAAACAATGGCCTATCGCTCAATATCAAGAAATGTTGTATCATGCACAAAACGAAAAACGCAGCACACATACTAATATAAGATTGAGAATATAAAACTATCAGTAGAATGAACATAGTGAAAGATCTTGGAACTATTTTTGATTCACAGCTAACATTTACAAAACATCTAGGTTGCACCATTAATCAAACACACAGAAACCTAGGTTATATTTTGCGCCTAAAGAGGGAATTTCGGCACACCAATTCACTTATCATGCTTTATAATTTATACGTCAGATCCAAATTAGAATATGTCTTTTTAATATGGGCACCTAGTTTCGAACCACATAAACATAAAATAAAAGCGGTACAAGCCAAATTCCTTCGGGTTCTAGCTTTTAGACAGACGAAATTTTACCCTCGTTTTGATACTTAGACCGTATCAATCGTTGCTGACAGACTATGGCCTTTTAGTTCCAACAGAGAAGACAAATAAATGATATGCTATTCCTGTATAAAATGTTATATAAGAAGATCAATGATACATCATTATTAAGTAAAATAGGTTTATGCATCCCTACTGGAAAAACTCTTTTGAGAAACTCTAAAATATTTTGCTGCAAAATACGTAGAACGGATGAAGAGTGTGCGCAACCTTTAATATCATAGCTACTCAAAATCCTAATGTAGATATATTTCACATACAAAGGAAGGAATTAAATGAGAGATAATGTAATTATGCCGTGTTAATGTAATTGACAATGTAATGAGAGATAATGTAATTAAATTACATTACTATTACTATATTGAGATAATGTAATTCTCAATGTAATTAAATATGTTGTGTTAAATTTAACAAATATGTGAAAATTGGTAATATTTATGCCTTAAAATTAAAAATTTAGTTTGTTTGTTACCTGGGCAACTAAGACGTAGATTGAATTTAGCCTCGGGACATTAAATTATTTAAACCTCACTGCTCGTATGACCAGATTATAATCAATTGTATATTTTATGTGTATTAAAAACATGTATGGTACTCTTGTAATTGGGGATATGAATCCCTGTTGGAATTCAAGAAAATAAATAAATGGAGAGGGTTAAACGTGCCTTGAATATGCTGCAGTTTCCGGCACAACACTTACAGGTACGCTGATGATGAAATCATTTTAAAAATGAGAGAAGAATTAAAGATTTGTAAATAGATAGATAGGTGTTTTTTGTCTTACAGTTGAAGTTTTAAGCTATGGATGATAGAGTGTGGTTCTAGTGAAGTTTGTTGGGTCTTGATGTATATATCGCTCCCAGCTGTGTCCAGAATTATGAAATATGGAGTTCTCAAGCAAAGTCATAAGTTATCTCGCACAACTTTCCTATAACAACAGTTGACTAGTGATAAATGAGTACACGCCGCAGAAGCAGAAAATCGAATGGAGGAGTCCACGTGTGTCACAGGTGATCCCTGCGGTGTATACATAACCGAAATGATATTCATTAATTATACTGACAAGTGAGTGATAATAACAATGCTCTCCTATCCAATTTCCTGATTAAAATTGCTGCTTTTAAATTTCCATTCATAACAATGATGTATGTCAGTAAATGTTGAATATCCAATCACACCATACGTTTCCTGTACTATTTTCTTACACAGGTAAAAAGTATTTTTTTTTTTTCAAATAATTTAACAAGAGGATTTCTGTGTATCAAACGAGGTGAAGTTTCCTGTCAAAATATATCTCTTACACGAAGGCTCTGTTAAATAACGTAGACCCTCACGTTATCCTCTTTGATTTAAATTCTCGAATGTCAAGAACTTATCTTGCTATTCAATTTACTTCCTATGCTGAAACCATAACAAATTTGTTTTACTTAAGGCTTTTGTGCTCTACAAATTTAAGAATACTTACTCTATCGTATATTGAATCTGTTCTGAACTTTTTTCTTGCTATAGTCAACTACTTGGTTTGATATACAGATTCACAGATATTCAGAGCATTTTTTCCCTTAATATCTTTTTCAAAGCTTTCATTTCACCTAAATTGCAATAGTGCTCCCCCATTTGGATTATGGCTTCTCTTATTCACTTGGCACGTCTCAATTCTGTCTTAAGCTTTTTCATCGCCATCGTTAAATACAGAGTCCCTTCTACTAGATCCCTAAGTAACACAGAAAATCTAATTATCTTAAACATTCGAACACCCTCTTCAAGACGAAACCTTCTTATTTAAAATATCCAATGGTAGAGTATCTGAACTCATTTAAAATATCTGAACTTCTGCTTTCTGAGCTCCACTTTCGCATTCCTACCCATTCCACGCGCAATAGCAACATATTCACATACCCAGCACCAAGATTAGAAACAGTCAAACGCCCTATGTTTGTCAGAATGGTTTCTGAATATAATATCCTAGCCATTTTCAGAGATAGACATTTTCAGCACAGAACTAGCCTTTCGAAAACAGATAAGAAGAAATATGTAAATACTTTTGTGTTATGTTTTTATTGCTGTTTTATTTGTAAATAATGTTAACTTTATGAGTGTCGGATGTAAATGTGTCATCAATGTTGATGTTTCAGTGTAAAATGGCAGAACTGCTGTATCCGAAGCCATGAATAAATAAATTAATAAATAAAGAAGAATACCATCAGTACGTAGCTTAAGCAAGCCCGAGTTATTATCCGTTCTTGACCTCCATGTTCCCTCTTCTCGTCGCAAGCTGGCAGATATTATGTACTTATACAAGATACTTAACGGGAATCTTAAAACTGGAGAGTTGATATCTAAATTTTACTTCCGTGTTCCTTTGCGAAAAACAAAAAATAATAACCTGCTTCATTGTGCCACGCCTAGGTTAAGTATACTGCAGCGCTCCTTATTCTATAGATTGGTAATTGTGAATAATAATCGTCATGTTATTTATATTACCAGTATATCTCGTTTTATAATTTAATGTTATTTAGTTTATAGTAATGTTATTTAGTTTTTTTTTCAATGTTATTTAGTTTCAGTGTAAAATAACGATTACTGCTGTATCTGAAACTTAATAAATAAATTAATTAAAAGTTGTTTATTTTATGTCTAATTAATATTAGATAATATTGAAGCACTTCTATATCACTAAACACCCTGCCAATGAGAGTTTCATTTTCTCCAGGTTACAATATAAGGAGTGTTTACGTGCTACCAGGTTTACGTACCTTCATAAGTCCGACGTTGATTCCTTCCCAAATTCATTCCTTTGTTGTTGATTTGGTGTGTTTGGTCCAATGTAAAACGGCCTCCGAGTTGTGTTAAGAGTATGTTAAATAAATAAATGAAATAAAATAAACGAATTGGGAAGGTTAATAGGACCGTCCTATATGTAAATAGGGTTAGTTCTTTATGAGAGATGTATCTGGTTATTAAATGAGACAATAGGATAATTATTATAGGGCTACCCTATATATGAAACAGTTGAGAATTTTTGCTACAGGAGACTTTCCGGCAGTCATCAAAGAAATTAATTAGAAATATTTTGTAGGACAACCGCAAGATAGGAAGTTGTGGTTTCTTTACAGGGGTCTTCTCAGCAGCTATCAAATGGACAGTTATTGAAGGGCCACTCTGTGTATGTAATACATCAGGGCATTGAGAGTCATGTCAGTTGAGCCAAAATATGATAAACACGTTCGAATAAAAGTTGCAGGAAATTTTATGAGCTTTAACATGATGTATATATTGTACAATTGGTAATCTTATAGTTGCATAATGTAGCTACAAACATCATGGGTTAGCGGAAAGCGGCTTTACCATTTCAATGGAAGTAGTCCAGTAAAAATACGATTTAGGGTTAGAAAAAACTGCAATAAAAATGAGTTCTTGCTATTCTATGCAGAAAGATGAACTGAATAACATACAAAAAGTTTACACCGTTTCGAGCCAGAAAACTGGCAGTCATTTTGAAAAATTGGCGCCAAAACGTTTTTTTTTTTAATTTATATCATAAACGGTGGTCCGTACATGAATTTTGCTGGAGATTGGATTTATTTCTGAGTCACTTTTACCATTTTTCACCTAGAACGGACGGTTATTACAAAGTTATCACCGGTTTTAATGTTGCCAATTTAAACTCTTTAACAGAAAAACGTATTTAAAAAGCATTTATTTTTTTTAAAATTGAAGCTTATGCGCGAACAAAGGTCTAAGTGACATTTTCAAATTTAAAAAATCACGAGTACATTTTTATATATAACTGGAAAAATATGAGGCATAAAATATTCATACTTCGCAGGACGACATGTTAGACTAGAGTCCGCTTTTGTGCAAAGTATGGATATGCCTCACAGTTTGCGTGTTATATATAAAACTGTACTCGTGATTTTTTTTTATTTGAAAATGTCAGTTAGACGTTTGTTCGATCATAAGCTTCAATTTTAGGGTGAGACAAAATTCTGAGAACACTCTACTAAGTTAAAAATAGCTATAGTGAGTGAGACCAAATGTTGGAAATCGGTGATAGAAGGACGGGATCTATATCGGCCATCTTGAAAGCCGCCATCTTGGATTTATGTGGAGAATCATGTGACATCATTTTAGGCTAGCTCATTCCCAGAAATTCAAATATGAATTCGTTTGTTACCTACGTTCATTCGTCTAGAGGATAGGGACTCTGAGATTAGGGGGATATATAATAGTTTGTCATTCTGTCGTTGCAGGTGATTCAACACGGCGCTAACCCTTCCTGAACAGATCGAGATTGTGTTGATGAATGGTGGTCGCAGTACGAGGCTGATTGCAGCTGAGTTAAACGCGAGTCATCCGCAGAGAGCAGACAGAGCACATGCAATTTTATTTAAAATAGACGCAGTGAACAACCAAGGACGCAACCAACGAGAACACAGCAACGGCACTTGTGGCAACCATTGTGTACAGGTTCACACGCAGTACTCGACGCTTACATGCGATAGCAGCTGTCAGGCAGTGATCCGCATTACAGGTACAGTATGAAAACAACTGGCATCCGTATAAGCTGCAATTGCTTCGACACTTAAGTGAGGATGACACTAACAGGCAGTTATAGTTTGCATTATGGACTCTAGAGCGGTACAATGAGGATCCAGTGTTTCCTTTGTGAGTTATTTAGCGATGAGACTTTCTCTGTGTTCAAGTAGAAAACATCGTTATTGGGCTGATGTCAGCCTACCATGGACAGAAGACAGTAACCCAGGTGGCGTGAGCAAGGTCCTGGTGTGGTGTGGAATTCGGGCACACGAATTGTATGGGCAGTGTTCATCCGTGTTAACTTTACTGTGAAATATTCCTGGACATACCATCATCTTAATAGCCACCATTTTGTTTTAAGAGCTAGAATTATGCTGGAAAGAGGGTCTTGTGACATGTCGGCTTGTGGTAGCTTGTCCACAGAAATTCAAATGTGAAGTATTTAGAATCTAAAAGTTGATATTTGACTCCCTTCAATATGTGATCAATGTGACGGGCATTTTGCCGCACACAGAAAGTAATTTTCTCCAATCCTCATGAACTCTGAGTAGTACATGGAGTTGATCCGTGGGTCAAGCATTCTGGATCCGTTGCTGTACTTGGTGTAGGTAGTTGATTTTTCACGGTGGGTCCTCACCGACCGATCGAATATCCCGGAAATTGGAGATCCAACCACTTCACACCTTCTACAGCGTAGTACGGGGCCGCGATGCTACCAAAAAAAAAACAACAGGAAAATCCCCTTCAAGGTACAACAGTGAGGGGGAACACGTTCTTGCGCAAAATGTTCAGGTATCATTCACCAGTCAAGTTGCCATGGATGAACACCGGTCCCCCATAATTCGTGTGCTCCAATTTCGTACAAGTCCACGACATTGCGCGCACAATTTGTTTTACTGTTTTATGTCCATAATGGGATAGCATCAGAGCAATAACGATGATTCTCTTTATTGTCCTCACCTTGGACATAAACAGTGTCTTATCGCTAAACGACTCATATAAAAGGAACACTGGATCTTCACTGCACCGCTCTAGAGTCCATAATGCAAAACTGTAACCGCCTGTTAGAGGCATCCTCACTTAGGCGTCGAAGCAATTGCAGCTTATACGGATGCCTCATACTGTACAGTGTACATACCTCTAATACGGATCACTCACTGACAGCTGGTATCGCATGTAAGCGTCGAGTACTGCGTGTGGACTGTACACAATGTTGCCCCAAGTGCCGTTGCTGTGTTCTTGTCGGTTGCGTCCTTGGTTGTTCACTGCGTCTATTTTGAATAAGGTTGCGTGTGCTCTGTCTGCTCTCTGCGGATGACTCGTGTTCAAATCAGCTGCAGTCACCCTCATACTACGACTACCATTTATCAACATAATCTCGATCTGTTCAGAAAGGGTTAGTGGCGTGTTGAATCAACTGTAACGACAGAATGGCAAACCATTATATATCCTGTAATCTCTGAGCCCCTATCCTCTAGACAAATGAACGTAGGTAATAAACGAATTCACATTTGAATTACTGGGAATGAGCTAACCTAAAACGATGTCACATGATTATCCGCATAAATCCAAGATGTCCTTCTATCACCGATATCCAACATTTTGTCTCACTCCCTGTAGCTATTTCAACTTAGCAGAGTGTTCCTAGGATTATGCCTCACCCTAATTTTTTTAAAATGCTTTTTAAATACGTTTTTTTGTTAAAGAGTTTCACAGTTCTTGAGCTCCAAATTGTGTAAATTTCTGGTATATTATTCAGTTCATCTTTCTCCATAGAATGTCGAGAAATCATTTTTATTGCAGTTCTTTACACTAAATCTTTTATTCCCTGAAATATTTCCATTAAATTTGAATGTGAACTTATTTCAAGACCTTTAGTCATCTTAGAGGATGTTGGAAGGTGAAGTAGAGGATGTTGGAAGGTAGACGACCTGGACCTATTTTGGTATGTTCCATCCCAACATTTGTCTGGTATGACTGACGAAACCCCTGGGAAAAGCTCATTCTGGATGGTCGGCCGCTGGAGTCGATCCCAGAACCTCCCAAATGTTAAAGCAACGCTCTATTACTGAGCCACGGCTGCTCTGTTATTTCCATTGAAATTGAGCAGTCACTTTCCTCTAACCCATGATGTTTGCTGATACATTACGGAGCTACAAGATAATAAATTATGGCAATACACACATCATTTTAAAACTCATAAAATTTCCTACAACTTTTATTTGAACATTTTTGTCATATTTTGGCTCTGCTGACATGTTAGAGATAAGGATTACCCAACACAGATAACAATTTTTATTTTATCCTAAAATTATGCAAAAATGGCTACTTGTGGAGAAAAAGTGATGATAACTTCTTACCCGTAATATTAGAAATATAATTTTAAAAAATGAACCTACTAGGTTTATTAGTATAGGAGTTATGTCTTATAAACTAAGTGAAGTGGGAAATCCAAGATGGCAGGCTATTTTTACAAAATGGCGGAAAACGTGCAACTTTTACTGTGGGTTATAAGAGCGACTTGTAGAACATATTCCAACAGGTTTCATATTTTTATTTTATATGTCTAGGTTTGATCAAATTTTGGCGTAATTTTGCAGACAGTTTAAATAACCGCAAAAAGAAACATTATCTTGTAACTCGCATAAAATTATAGTTGGTTCATACAAAAATTAGTCATCTTGCCTATAGGGAAAATAATGCATATTTGATTTATGATGTTAGTGAAGTTTATATTTGTAAAGACTGCCATAATGATAGTTTGGCTCATTTCTCTTAGAACTCTTAATTAAAAGAATGCACATTCGAGATTCGTGCTACTAGAGTGGCTCAGTGAAAGAGCGCTCACCTCTTGTGCGTGGGGTCTTCGATTCGATCCTGGCTCGTGCCATGTAGGCTTTGTGGTGGACATTTTCGATAATATTCTGAATCATATACTTTGTTTTTATAATATAATTTTAAAATATTTAATAATTATTTTTAAAGAATGTATCAATATTCTTAAACCTGTTTTTTTATGTTTTAGGAAGAAAATTTTCATACATTTTGGAAATGTTCTTGGCACATTTTCGTCGTTTGAATATTTCTACCTAAATCACACCGCAGGCAAATATTTTGTAAGGATTTCTTACTTTGCAATTTATCTAAAGAAGATCGCTGTGCTTTCTCTCATATTTTATCAGAAAAGCAATCTCTCGTTTTCATATGGACTATAGATGGCTTATATCCCAAAATAATTGGCTTATCATTTATAAATAGTTATTTTAAAGTATTTCGCTTTATTTCTTTGAAGCATATTATTTAATGATTTCTCCAATATACTTGAAGACAGTTTTCTCTTGCTTTGTAAATCTGCTATTTTTTGTCATAAGATAATGGTTGTTATAAGTTTGCCAATGAGACGGTCACTAGCATTAGGTAGAGATATCTTCCATTGTAGCTATGCGTCACGATACAGCAAGTGGCAGCGAAACAACCATAGTTTAGTAACTGTTCTTCAGTTGAGAAGACTCTACCGCCACCTGTTGAGAAGACCTGCTTTATTGTATCAATTAGTTTTAGGGTAGGACATTGGGTGTACTTGCTGAAATAGAACTAGAAAATATTCCGATATTTGGACCACTAATAAAGCTTCCTTTGTCCACTGAACTTGGTGTGTCATAAAGTCATTGTAGCAAGAATGATAGAATGCAACATCCGGGTAATTGACGTCAATCATCGCAATACAATTGAAGCATCGGTCAATTGCCTTTTAAATTTGCTTGACTTCAAAGCGTTACTCTGTTCTGTTGCGAACTGTATGGCCAAAAAGGAAATGAATGGAAAAAAAAATGTTTTTTCTGACAAATGTTCAGTAGTTTTATTGACTGTGCTCAATCCCGCGAAAAGTATTTTTAGTACGCTTTACATAATTCTGTTTCATAAGTAGTCATTCAGTTCTTTAGGTACTTTTAAGACCCTGCGCAGCTCTTGTTTTCACTATTGGTAGCTTTGGAAATAATTATACATTGGAATTTCATATTTCAAACAGCTAATAAGATTGATTCTCTTTCCTAAAACATTTTTCCTTTTATTATTTCTCTTTCGTGTGCTAGCTTCTCTCCCCCCCCCCCCCCACACACACAACCTTTCCTCTGTCTCTTTTATTCAAACATATTTGAAAACGTACGAGCAAGATTTTATATACAGTGCTCGGCATTTAAGAAGAACCGGTCTTAGCTCGTAGGAAAGTCTGTGCGCTGATTCCAACTCAAGGAAACGGGTTTCCTGTTATTTACAGTTACTCTAGATAATATGCCGTACAACAAATGTGTCAGCAAAAGTTAACAAGTAATATTTACAAGCTTCTGCTCCCTTAAGCCACTTCTCGTTTGTTCGCTTTATTCGTTTACAGCAGACGCTGTTTCTAGCCACTTATTTAACAGTTGAATTATGTACAGATAGTCGACGATTTATGACCGCGTTCAGTCTAAAGTAGCCCGTCATAATGCTCTTATGTCGCAAATCGGCGAATACGTTAACTCGCTGACTTATGACCGCCTTACGTGCTAAGCAAACGATCATTGGTGACTTTTGCGACGTCATGTTGACGTCATGCTAGGGAAAGATAGTTTCAAAGGAGAGGTGGACGTAAAAGCGTATGGACTTAAAGTGTCGCACAGGTCAGTAGTCATCGACTACCTGTTCTCGAAGAAACTGCAGCATGTCGAAGTTTCCGTACACATCTATTGAACGATATCATCTTTAAGATATAACTTTCAACTAGAGTTAAGAATACCCATTTTCCTACGTGGATCTTGGATATAGAGGCAACTCGCACTAGGAGCGGATCTACGGTCGGTAATTCTTAAATATTACTTTTAAAATGGCCTTCCGTTCCCCACAAATATTGTTATACAAATATATATTGCATAACTAGATCAATGGTTGGCCCTTAAGGCCATGAGCCGTTGCAAATATATCTTGTTTATTGCAGTAAAGTTATTTCAGTGTGTAAGACTTACAATAAGGGTTTGATGTGTAATGGTGAAAACAAAAACGGTTTATGCTACTTGTACGATAGCCATGTATGATACTGGCTTAATGTGAACACCTTATCTCTGTGCACCTGGAATCAAATCCAAGATCTCTTAAATACAAGATGGACAAGATCTAGAAGCGATAAAATCGTTTCTTTTCAACAAACGAAACAAATTATGTGAAATATCGCAACCTAAATACAATATAAGTCATTTTTTCCTTCAATCCCCAGTTTTCTGGTTTGTTAAGTTTTAGTTCTCTTCCAGCAATCAAAGACACTGAAACGCCAATAGTAATGGGATAGGAGTATGTAAATAGTTAATGAATGGCACCGTCATGTAATAGCCAGTGTAAATGCCAACATCTTAATCAGTTGTGATATGGTATTTCGTCAGCCAGGTAGCATTATTTTCTAAGTATTCTGATCACGGCAAGCACACTACGTTGGAGTTTTGTGACCATTTTAAGCCCATCATAGATATTCATGTAATCCACAACGCTATGATGGAATCTTCCAACTGTATTAATGCACCGTACCATCAGGTCAAGTTGTCCAGAATAGATTGGAGGAACATTTTGGACAGTCCTGGGGACTAGTGTTGTCACCTCGTTCGTTCGACATTGATCCAATCGAGCACTTCCCCCATACACGTACAGTTCCGGCCTCAAGTCCTGACTTTGAGGCCAGAACTGCACAGTTTGGCCTTTGTTATGCTCTCCCCATACACATATAGTTTGTTGCGAAGGTTGAGCAGTCGGCCGGCGGGAAACCTAGCACACGGGCAGTTCAGCCTCAAGGCCGAGCGACTCGTGACCAGTCCTCATGGCATCAATAGGCCGACGAATCGTCTCAAGGATTCAACATACACGTACCGTTCTGCCTTAAGGGTAGAACTTCACAGTCCAGTCCTTGAGGTAGAACTATACGTGTATGGGGGGCCTTAAACGTTTCAGAGTCATTCACTCGCACCCAAGTTCCCGAATAATAATACGAGTTGTGAGCAGTTATTCAAACGGCATGGCTCAACAACTTTCTAGAGATCTTGTGTCAACTTGTGGAGTCAAGTTGCTACACTTCATTGAGTTGGAGGATTCCTACACGAAACAAGGAATCTATCCCATTTCTTTGATATGTGAACGTAATATACAGTAACAAAATAAAAGTCTATATTAAAAATATAATAATATTTTTCTATGATATAAACCCAGGGTTTATTTACGAGAACAGCAAACTAAAAACTAGAAAAAATAATTTGTTGACGATCTTTTCTAACGTTAATAATTAATTCTCTACTGGTTTATATTTCTTATACATTCAAGCAGTTACTAAGCATATTTCGTTCGAAAAGTTACTAAGTTTGTTTTCCTTGTTTGATGAGTCTTGATGAAACTTCGTTGACCACAACCTTTTATGTATTTACCGTAACTACCATCACATAACTTGACAGTCATGTTTTAATATATTGTGCTTCAGAAGTTTTTCTGCTCTTTTCTTAATGTTTTATGTCAACGTACGGCGTGACTGTTACGATCAGGGATGATTGACCAAACACTCGCAGGCAAGGATGTTGTTGGTAGCACGAGACGTATTCTGTGAAGTCATCACGCAGTGGCCTCCCCCACCTCGAATTGCTTGTTTCCGTGAGTGGACTGAAATGTGACTGATAGTAATGTTTCCTTGTCACTCGTGTCTGAGCACACACATGACTTTTGTGGCCTTTGCATCGATCCTAGTTCATTCCCCTGTCTCGCTAGGACGCAGCCGGAAGTTCAGTTTGTTGGGGAGTAATGGAACTGATGGGGAAAAGGGAAAGCTGTCACAGAGAGCACGCGCCGCGGAATCGACAGAAAAAGATCGAATACATCGGATAGAGGAAATCCAGTCTCATCCATCCCAAAGCTCATCATTGTAGCACACGCACATTGACTGTGGGATTTTTTCTTTCTAATTTCTCTTCATGTTTTCACTTAATCTAATACATGCAGAGAATACTAATTTCGAAATCATTTCTGAAACAATACGGGTTTCAGATTTTACCCAAATGCAGGCCCACACATCCCTACAAAGAAAAAATAACATTACGGGATTCACTAAATATGAATAGTAAGTAAAGTAATGTAGCTGCGATGGGGGAAAAAAGAAGACCGCTAATAATCCATCTTGATTGGAAAACCGGATGGAAAGAGACCGCTGGGAAGACTGAGACGACGACGTTGGGAGGACAATATTAGATGGGATCTTAGAGAAGTAGGTGTTTGTGATGAAAACTGGCTTGATCTTGCCCAGGATGGAATCCAATAGCAAACGTTTGTTACTGCGACGATGAACTTACGAGTTCCGTAAGCTATAGAGTCAGTAAGTAAAGTAGTTGTCCTCTCATTCAGCAGTTCTGGGTTTGAACACTGGTCTCGTCCACCACGACTGAATTTAGCCTATTTTTCCTCTTGTCATACCAGACGAATGTCGCGTTGGTACTTTGAATTAAGGACAGGGTCGCTATTTATATGTTCCTTTCTTCCGAGGACAGAGTTATGAAGTCAAGACCATAAGAATCTGCGTCTGTGAAAAAGAAACGTTTACAAAATATTTATTTTCTATTAGGAAATGTGTGTTTCGCATTTAGGCCTATATATTTATATGGGTTACATCCAATGACAAGGAGTTGCAGGATGAAGATTTAGGCATCTCTAAAAAAAGCGCGAAAGATAGTCTTATCTATGTTGACGTGCTATTACTTATAATGTTTATTAGGTATTCACTTATAAGAAGCAAACTTCAGAAACTTTCATTCCCTTATAAATGGGCAATCAGTTAATAAACATTAATTTCGAAATAAAGAGAAAAGTTTTTCTGGCAATGCTAAATTAAGAAAAGTAAGATCCTTATATGATACTCCTGATTTACAACTCAGTGTTCGCTTCAATAACCAAGAAAGCAAGTTAGAGCAGAGCAAACAAAGCAGGGCGATGCTGTACTAAACTCATATATACTAGGGTCATCGTGAAAGTAATGCCTCCTCGTTCATAAATTTGCAGCAATAAAAATATTAAACTTAGTGGAAAAACACTTCAAATTGTTCTGAACAATCCAATCCTATTCGAATTATCAATTATTTTTTACACACTTTCGCCATACTTCAATCTCTTGCTGAAATTCATTTGCGATCCTGTGAATGTCATTTAACCCACAACTTCACAGACAGTTTAACGTCTTCTATGTAATCGAAATGTTCTCATGAAGGGTATTTTTCAAAGGGCAAACAAGTAGAAGTCGGATGGAACCAAATCAGGACTATATGGGGGATGGATAATCACACTCCACCCCATTTTGGCAATAGCCTGTGCAGTCTCCATTGAGATGCTGAGGCATGCATTATCATGGTGATATCCAACACTATCAAGTGGAATGTCTTCACGTCTGACGCTTCCTTTAACTTCTTCATTAATGTTTCCATAGCACTACGATCACAATGAAGTACATCACACAATTCCTCGACAGTCACATGACGATCGGCTCAAAAGAGGTCATTCACTCGTTGTCTGTCCATATCTATCACTGCACTTCTGGCTCTTTCAGTTCATTGTTTGTCAGTCATTGAACTTTTCCCTTTCAATACCTCTTCATCCACCTTCGGACATTACTTATATCGATTGTGACATCAGGAGTCTTATGTGGATCTCAGGAACCTGACGTCCCTGTTTTTCCATAAATTCAATCACTGCTCTTTGTCTTTCTCTTGAAAGCAAGATATTCTCTATATTAGTAACATAAAACATCATATTACATGCCATCACAATTTTATTCAAATCAGTTTAAAAAATACATAAGTTATGAAGGATGAGACTTTACTTTCAGGATGTATTTTGTATTTAAATTGAAGTGGAGGGAAGCAAGCATAAATATAATGGGTTTAGTATGACACCGTTTACTTCGCTTTAACTTTCTCTTTTTGGTGTGCTGATACCTTTTTTAAGAAAAAGCTCCTGTTTTCAGAGCTTAATTCTTTCAATAAAACTTCCAAACAGCGCAAATTGCTAATTACTGTATTAAATAGTAGAATATTTCATGTCTTTCATTATTTTGAGTCTGGGTTATAACAGATATGCTACTGCGTAAATGCTAATTTAAATGTTCTTATATATCAAGCATAGGCCCCAAGCATTTTCACTGCTGAAATATGAGATAAATGAAAAATGGAGACATAAATAATCCAAAGAACATGTTAAATTTCAACCAATTACTCAGAAACATACCGGTATAATAAACTGGAGACAAAAATCATGGAAAGCTTCACAGAAATGATAGGCCTACATTTATTGTAGCGGTATGCCTGGATGTTTAAAAGTTATGGCAGTGCAATATACCTTTTAACTCTATTGAAAAATTATATACGATAATGATATTATTCAGCGCAAATACAAAGGCTATTGTAATCGTATCAAATGCTAACAATGCAAGCTAGTACTGGTATTATTAACAAAACAAAAATGACCGCTTTACGGTAGTAACCTAGTAATATTTTCCCCATTAAGACAGATCAGTATTCTCAAAGTTTACTTTAAAACAAACTGTATCATCTCTTGCAGCTGGTGGTAAATTCATAACAATGTCTTTAACATAAATTTCACTTTCAAGTTCTTTTTCTGGCCAATAAAATCTTGGTGTCACTGCTCAACTACTTTTTTCTTCTTCTGAAATTAAGCTAATTTCACGCGCATGTCTTAAAGGGGGTCTGACGGTTCTCTGTTACAATCCCACGTAACATTGATTTCTTCTTTTTTACAGAAAGGCACACAACAAGCCATTCACTACTAGTAAGAGCAATGATTTCTAATTCTATTCTAAGTAAGTGTAATTTCTTCACCGAGTTGTATGTCGGTATTGGTCCTTTCGGGTATCATCTAGTATCATGGACACATCACAGCCCTCCCATTCGCCCTCTTCAGAGCTATAGAAGTAGCCACTATTAATCTCACAATAGCATTTCACATTACAATGTGTCCAAGTAAACCCAAATTAGCAAATATGGGAGCTAGTAAAATGGTGATAAATAACCCAAAACATTTTTTAAGAAAAAAGACAGCTCTCGTATGTTCTATCAAAACAAAATTATCTATTACTATTGGTCTTCCTACTTTGGCGCTACAATGTTACACGATTCTTTGGTATTGCAAACGATTTTATGACAGGCTTTAGAAATGCACTTTAAAAATATTTTCCTTTATTTTTAGGTAGATTTCGAAGAAAATATACCTATTGAGATCGGTACGATATGAAAGTGTATATATATATATATATATATATGAGCTCCTGCGTAGCCTAGTCGGTAGCGCGCTCGACTTCAGTGCGAGCGGTCCCGGGTTCGATTCCCGGTGGGGGCTCAAAAATTTCGGTGTTGACCCAGCATCGTGAGGACAATTGGGAAGCTGCTGTGAATAAAAGACAGTGGCGATCACAGTGAGAGCTTCGGCTCTCCTCTCCCAACCCGTCTGGTCAGCGTGGGAGCAGTAGACCAACTCCTCCCTTCGGGGAGAGGCCTCATCCACTAGTGGATTGAATATGGTTGTGATTTATTATTATATATATATATATATATATTTATATATTAACACGCTAGCGGCCATAATTTTGAAGATATTTGAACCAAATTTTTATATGTTGTTTCTAGGCTTAATAGCTCGGTTAAGTTCGTTAATGAGCAAAATCGGTCGCCATCTTGGATCCAAAATGGCCGCCGAACCCATTGTTGTATAGAATACACAGCCTAAACCGCTGGGGCTATTGAAATTAAATTTGGCATAAAGGTACAACATCACTTTTTGATTATGAAAATGTTACGTAATGAGTTCAAAGACGCCATCTTGGATCCAAAATGGCGGACCTAAAAATCCATTTTCCACACCGTTTGAGCTGGATAAATGAAATTTTACTTGTAGTTGTACTATCACAAGTAGGTCACGACAAAATAAGAAAACTTTCAAAAAGTCGTCAACTTGGATCCAAAATGGCCGCCCCAAAAACCCAATTTCCAAATCATTGAAGGTAGAGAAACGAAATTTCAATGAAGGCGTATGACCAAGAGTAGGTGACAATAAATGGGGCAAATCTTCCCTTTGGGGGCGCAGCCGACCGTGGGAGGGTGAAGATGTACTCCGTGGTGGTGTAGTGCTGCAGGGAGATTTTGGTTAAGATAAAGGAGGCGCATCCTCTCAAAAGCAGTGAAGTTGGGGGGCGAGCCCCGGCTCCCAGCGAAACTTCGAAATCTACCTCAGCCTGTAGGCCTACCGAAAGAGATTTTTTCTATTCGAAACCATATGAATCAACAACAAATATCAATAGTAATGGAACTTCATATTCTACATTGACACAAAAGGTCAGATTTGTATCATTCACGGAACAACTACCGGTAGTAAAAATTGTCAAACCTTGATGTGTTAGTTTAGCCCAAAATAATCCCCGTTGACGGTAATTTGATAGAGTGAACAACCCTCCATGTTCTAACTGCACCAGAACTTTCAGCTTATTATCGTTTCCATGTTAATAAATCATTTATTAAAACTTACAATTGTCCCTCATGGGACATCGGTTAGGCCAGTTTCCTTCAAACTTGGTATGAATGCACAGGACCCTTAAGACTAATATCAGATTAGAAAGTTAAACTATTTACTGTTTCTATGGTAAATTTTTAAACACATATTCGAACATTACGTAGGAATAGTTAATCCAGCTCCAGCCAAACGTAGGCTAATATAAAGATGTAGGAAAATTATCTTCTGACCTTCAACATGTAAGAATCTTAAAGCATTTGCTGTTGGTAACGATACTCAACAGCATATTCAGGCATGACGAAGGAATTATTGAACCGATTTAAACCAAATTTCACATAATGCTGTAAGAAAATATTCTTAAGGCTTGAACCATATTATAATGTTAAAACATTTGCCTCTTAAGGCTTGAACCATATTATAATGTTAAAACATTTGCCTCTTAAGGCTTGAACCGTATTAGAATATTAAGACATTTGCCTCTTAAGACTTGAACCGTATTAGAATGTTAAAACATTTGCCTCTTAAGTCTTGAACCATATTAGGATGTTAAAACATTTGCCTCTTAAGGCCTGAACCGTATTAGAATGTTAAAACATTTACCTCTTAAGGCTTGAACCGTATTAGAATGTTAAAACATTTGCCTCTT
>JAGDQP010007525.1:55420-66860 GCA_022664845.1 Lepisma saccharinum | reverse complement strand
ATAGACGTTTAATAAAACCGTGTTACCCCATCGAGTACGTATCGTAACGTACGATAGTCTTTCGTTTACGAACTCTATATTCTGAACCGCCTGAAGGATACTATACTTAATGAGGAACCCTGTCCCGAAATCGTGAGACTGTGTTCCCCCGTAGTAGAAAGTGTACTTTCCCTGTGGGATGCTATCTTCACCCTCCCACCGAACTTCTTGTATCGCTAATATGTCTAGCTCGTACTTCTCGGTCTCGCGTACCGCCACCTGAAGAGCGCATGTTTGGTATAATGTTCGTACGTTCCACGTTCCTATTCTAAGATCTTTCTTAATCCTGTTCATAGAGCCCCCTGAAGCAGTCCCAGCCCGGAGATCCGAATGAGGGACTAGTTTACCTCCGGAATATTTTACCCCAGGAGAATCCATGAACCATCTGTTACTATTTCTTGACATGTTTCAGCGGTGTAGAGTTGTCAGCTCTATGACCTCGCAGTAAAGGTAGACATTCAAGATGTCTCCCTCTGTTAATCTCTGAGCCTTGCCGATGTCATTCATCTTCAGCCTCAGAGTGGTAATTCTGATGCTGCTTCCCCTCACCATGATATTTTTGTTCGGGGTTATCTTCCCCTAGCCTTTGTAGATCCCTCTACTAACTGCAAGGCAGCAGTACTGGTTTTGGTCCGCCCCGGAATATTTCCGGTACCCACCATATCTGGTCGGCATTAATCTATTTCGCCACCTGAGGAGGAGCCTGGTGGAAGACCAGTAACTCCAACCCGGCCTTAGGCATTTAGCAAGTAACACTATTGTTAAGTAACACTATTGTAATTTTACATTGTAGCACATTATTTTTAATCAATAATGTACTAAAATGTGGGGTCAATATACATTATTTATAATTTTCGTGAGCCCTCCGAACGTAATTTTCTGAAAGAAACACTGGATGTATCTATACATATATCGATCCACAAACCATTCCAGAATGCCGGATTATACCGTATGAGACCTCTCTTTACGAAAAGGATCCTCAATAGTAGTTCATGGACCTGAGGTGCACTAGAACGTAGCGAGGGTAGTTAGTGCGCCCTGCGGCGAAGTAGAGAACCAAATCGAGAATCGTAAACATGTGTACACTTGCCAGTTACCTTCTTTCTTTGCACTTACCTCCTTTATCAGAAAACTGATTTTATTATAACATCAACTCACAGTTGAGATGCTCCACTGTTATCCTAAAATATTGATGAAATAAAATAACTGATATTCTGTATGATTCAATCATACGACACAATGCGTTGACCTGTGATGTGATGCCTGATGACATCTTGAACTGCGGGTGCTGCCCAAGGATGACATGGAGTCAAGCCATTTTCATCTTACATAGACTTCACTTAAAAGTTATCAATGATAAAAATTACTTAATAACAAAATTGTGGGCGTAGCATATGACATATGGCACAATGACTTGATACCCTGCGACCAGCGGTGGAGGTGGAGGCAAATGCAATGCTAACTGTTGAAGAACTGACCAGCGAACTCCATGTCACCCATTCAACCGTTCATCGTCATCTGCAGGACTTTGACTGAATGTCAAAACTCTGAAAACGGATACCCCATGCGCTAACACCTCAACAGAAACAGCAGCGAGTTGATATCTGAAGTTCCCTGCTCACCCTTCACAGACGTGAGCCATTGCTGGACAGGATGGTAACCAGATTGTGAAAAGTGGCTCCTCTACCATAACATTTAACGGAAACGGCAGAGCGGGGGGGGGGACTGTGCCAAAACAGGATCACCACTCCTGCAAAGTGATGTTGAAGGTTTGTTGGTATATCCGTGGGATAATCCATTTTGAGTTCTTGCCACGTAACCAGACCATCAATGCAGATATCTACAGTCAGCAGTTTGAACGCCTACGGACTGCATTGTTGGAGAAACGTCCTGCTCTGGTTAATCGCAAGGGTGTGCTCGTCCACAATGATAACGCGCGCCCACACACGGCAAGAGGGAACTGTGCTAAGATCAAGAAATGTAGCTGTTAGAACTCCCCTACCCGGCGTTTTCACTAGATCTTGCACCAACAGACTAATGTCTTTTTCACAGCCTGCAAAACTACCTTTATGGGAAAACACTGCAAACTGAGGATGGCGTCGTGCTACGATCAGTGACCCAGTTCTTTGCCTCCAAATCCGGTGAATTCTTTCAGCGGGGGATTCAAGAACTGGTTAACAGATGGCAGAGTGTTGTGGAGTCCGATAGAGACTATGTTCCTGACGAACGGCAGGTATATTATCGTTTTTTTAATTACGTTGAATAATACGATATTAGTTATGGGATAAGCTGATAGCTTGAATAGAACATTTTATTTTTATTAGTTTCCCTTTAGAAAGTTTCAATTAGTGTCGAATATTTTATAGGAAAATTTAAGTTGTTCTTACTTAGGGAATTCTCGTGTTCGGTGTCTTCATTTAAAAAAAATTAAGCTTCAGGTAACACTTTTGTTACCATTCTGTCAGTTTTGTAACCTAGTTGATTTTTGTAGCTATTGGATATTCTAGACCCATACTAATTTCATACAGCTTTGTGACGTATCCAGGGAATGAGTTCAGAGGGTTCTCCCAAATTCCGGTATCTTTGTAATCTTAACATAATTTTAGGCGTGATTATGTACTTATTATCAATTGCAAATTCAGATCCAGTTTGAACCCCCCCCCCCATTCCTAAACACCCTAAAATATAAATCTGAATACGTGCCTGAAAGAGTTGTCTTATACTGTAACTGGCATTTTCTGCATTCTTGTAGATATTTTCATAGATTCTTCCATGATCTGATTTACTGCAACTTGTTTTGTCTTCCTTCGGACAGTTTTCTTTGGTTCTTTTAAACTTTATAACAGCGCCGTTATCATTATTCACAGCTTCTAAGTGAAAGTGTTCCTTTGTATAACGGTTAATCGTAGGGAAATTCTAATTCAATTGAATAAAAATAGAGAAGGAATTAGAAATACATGCCTTCAATCTGAGCTTGTGACATGGTTCGATAAAGAAATTTGGACAATTTCTTCGAACACAAACTAGGCTAATTCTTTAAAATCATGAATTATACTTTTATATCAGTTTTCTCATGCTTAGTAATTTCTTTATGCTCTAAGTGATATATTTACACTCTTCATGATGTCACAAAAATGAAGTCTCCGTAAGGGGATATAAAAACACAAGCGTTGCAATTGTTCCTAAATAGTTCAATATTATTCGAATATGAATTGTCTTAATACTTTCACATGTCTTTTACATTTTTAAAATTTCCAAGCAAACTGCTATTACCTTATCAAAATTAGAAAACCAAATTTTATGAGATTTGATAAATTGTTTTCGTTAAATCCCGACCTTCTTTTTTCACAACCCTCCTTCCAATACCATGTTAGGCGACGGAATCACGTGAACAAACTTATTTTTTTTAATAATACGTACTCATCATTGACGTAGCTGATAGCTACCAACAATGGACAGCTTTCTCATATTGGTCATATTTAGTTTCATTCGCTAAAGCAGAAAAACAACTCCATATTCAGTCAACAGATTCCCTAATCGAAACTTGATTGAAAATTTCAATCGTTGGATTTTAATGGTTAGACTCTTCTCTTCTTATAGCCCAAAACGATAGCCGTGTGGTCACAGCAGTGTTTGATTTGAAGCGGGGTATATGGTTGGATTTCCCCCTCTCTGCAAAAGTATTCCCTGGCTCTGTTTTCCGAAAAAATTCCCTCCCTCAGGAAATTGTACAAATCGGGCAGTGAGTCTGAAATATTAGACCAGCGTCATGAAGGTCGCGATTTCGAGTTGATTTTAATAAGAATTGCACTCACATAATATTGTCAGGCCGAAGTGAAAAGTTACTAGCATGCTCCATACAAAATAAAGTTCACCGCAAATTCATCTTATCCCAGTTTGTGAAATTTTTATTTTTCATTCATTTCTAATGTAACCATGTTTCATTCATATCTAATGTCTGTTAGTTATTTCTTCTCTACGTAGGCTACAAAATAACTGCTTCAACCATAGAAGCAAAATGCTTTTATATTTGAAATTTTCTCCGATCTACATTCGTTGACACTATTAGTAACAGGAATTACCATATTTTCATTACTCTCTTGAAATCTTTTTTTTTTTTTTTTACCAAGGCTATCGATATGATTGCCACAGAAATCTGTTGTCTAAACGTTTGGTATACTCTTTCAAGTTTTTGAATTCTTAATTTTACTGGTTGTCCTGAAGGTTATTTACCACCTTCACCTAATTGTGAACCTACAACGCAGAATGTACAATACGGTCCTTTATCTATTTAAAATAAACAAACAATTATATGGAAACGGACGTAGTCATAATCCTTACAGTTAATTTTGTTTTTTAAAACTAACAATTATATGCTTCCAAACATGTTTCTATTTCTTGCGAAAATACTCTCTTCCAAGTTCATATAGGTGGAGTTAAGGGGGGGTGATATATCCCCCATATCCCCTCTTACCTAAGCCACTGGTTCGTAAGTGAATGCATTTTTTTTTAACCTGTGCGAGGAAAGCGAGAAGCAGCAAAACGACCTAAGTTCGGCGGTCAGTTGTTTGAGACAGGGGGAAGTTAAGAGATGGGAGAAGTGCTCGTAAGCTACATGTCTTGCAAGATCTCTTCTGTCCTTTCAAACCACAAATGATTCTTGTGGACCCTTCTTGGAAGATGACAAGAAACCAAGTCATGAAAACCGTAGACAAGTAAGATTTCGACTTTGTAACAGAGCCATCTGGATGTCAGCTGATGGCAAAAACGAAACTCGAAACTGTTTCCCCTCTTCTTAACAGAGTATAATAATTTTAATTACTTAGTTAGTAAACTTTATTATATTCTTTATGAAATATTTGTCAAATGTGTCCTCTGCAAAAGGAACTCTGGCCCAAAGTATCCCTGCTGCTTTACTAAAGGCATTATTAGCAAACTCAATTTATCATATTAATTCTACATAGAAAATTCAACATTCAAAACCCTACTATCAGGAATCTTTTCGATTGCGTAGGGAAGTTAAAAAAGACATAAAAGCAACCTATAAGACCTTTATATCAAAACAATATCAATAATGATGCAGGTCAACTGTGGAAATTTATTAACAACAAAATATCTTGCCCCAAATATCTGGTGTAATCCATTATTTTCTTTCTCCTATACATACTCCGATTCGCGGTAAATGTCTCCGAAAGACAGAAATCGTATGCATCCACGCCCGTGACACCAGACTTTAGTTGCATGAAGCATGTGCATGATAGGAGATCACTGTAGAAGTTGGAGAGTGGTCACTCCTCACTGCGGGACTTTACGGGGGCAGTGAAAATTCAAAAACCAAGGTAGGGATGAATTAACCTAACCGTTCTCTGATAAAGCACAAATATGTTATCAATATTTGCGTATCATTTGCATGCAACTAATATTTAGCATTTGTAATCACTGAAACATTTATCATGGTCTCCGACATCATTATGGCAAATACGAACAAATTCAATCGTGCCCACGTCACTACATAGTAGGACTCTGGTAAATAATTGTTGTTGACATAGGAAAAGCAAAATATTTCAATATTTTATTTTCGCTATAATGTCAAGGCTGGCGGCTTTGGCATAAAATTTCGATTAAAATGGTTTGTCTGTTCTGAAATAATGTGTAAGGCTTTTAAATTGTTTCTGTCAAGAATGTCTATGTTTAATATTTGAGTGTCATTACAATGGCAATAATAATTAGTTCAACGTTTAATAGAGATCAAACTTTAAAGGTAGTAGAAACGTTTGGAGCTACACCATTGGCACACAAAAAATAGTTATGACAGCTTTGAATAGGTGGTCATTCAACGGTGCTATTAAGTGTTTCTTAAACGTTTAATCGTTTGTACAATGTTGAAGATAAGGATACTTAACGGTGTTATGTAAACATTAAACTATTTAACTGTGATAAAACGTTGAAGATGTGGACCTTCAACATTATTAAAAACATATTATTAAAAAGTTTAACAGTAGATAGAGCTGTGGATACAAGGTTGAACTGTTCATTTGTGTGACTCCTTGCTTGCCACGTGAACGGTTATTATGTTGTTTTTCAGCGGAAAGTGGACATTGTCACGAGAAAATGGAACTTATTTTTTTGTTTTAAGTAGTATCGTGTTTCACACGCACAAGTATCCAATATCCCAAAAACATGTTATTTCCAGCTCTGAGCTACGTGATGCGGCAGCCATGTTGTTTGTTTAACACATCTCGGAGTTAAGTTGTTGTTGTACATAGTTTCACGGTATTTAAGCTGGACACCACCACCACCAAAGCAAGGTTTCGAAAGAATTTGGTATATGATCATATTAAATGTGTTTAATAAATAGTTCAGCAGACAGATAAATTCGAAATATTCCGTACGTATACACATTTCAATGAGTATTTTGGAGGTGGATTATCTGTGACGTCCGTAACGAAATTAAAAAAAAAAAATAGCGCTGCCTCTAAACCAGTAGCTACTTTTCTACAATAGTTGACGAACTTCTAATGGTTGTCAAGTGCAAGAAATTGCTGCAGCCAAACCACAGGAAAGTAGTAAAACAACTGAGAAAAAAACGTAACGGACGCTGTTTCTTTTACAAGCAAAATCTCATAGATTGTCACCGACGTGCATTAATATATATTGCCCTTGTTTATATGGAACTTTCGTATTTGCGTCAGAACAAATGTATGCAAATATTGTCAACCATAATGATACAAACTTTACTAAACAGCGAAGGGTAATTTTCCGTAGGTTGCAACAAAGTCACAAATATATCTCTAAATATTATAATAATTTTAGGAATATTATTAGCACATTTTTAGCAGATAATTAACAGGATTGAATGAATGTTTATATATTCTACTGTGGGCTCTTTTTATTCTTGATTTTATTTTCTGGTTCCCATCAGGCCAATCTGCAAACATGGATATTTCAGCTTTTCCATGTTATTATTATATTTCTTTGTCCAGGTCTTCTGGAAACAAATTTTTAAGCATGAACTATAAATAAAACTAGTCCTGTGTAAATCTGCTCAATTCTAGGATGCTGAGAAGATTAATGAATGTGTATCTTCAAATAATGGATATTATAATTAACATTAGTCCACATTATCACAAAAAGCCTATTTTTTGGCTCGCTCACATAACATAGTCATACTCTGTTTTTATGTGGAAACATTGGGAAACGGCAAAGTAATCAACTGAAGAAAAAGAGCATAGATTACAAACTTATGAAGAGAAGAAAAGCAGCAATAAAGAAAAATGCCAGAAATTACTGGCGAAGATTTAATCTGGTTGCATCAAGGCACATATAAACAAATACGAGAAAAGAAAGAATGCAACGGACGAGAAGGGCAAGGGATTCACGTAGACCCACCTTCATCACGTTCGACATTTTGTACACCACAATTATATGTTAAACAGGGTAAAGAAGACTACCCAAAATCACCAGGAAAAAAAGTTCGTAGACTCTCTTCGCCAATAAAGTGCTACCACTCCCCAAACAAGAAGAAATAATGGAGAAAACCAAATAATTTTAGTTATAATTTCCTGACAAAGCCTTTTAATCCTACAGTACATAACAGTGTCAAAAGACGGCAAGAAACATGCGGTGACTAAAAAGACACTAAAATCAATATTGTAGAAACGTTAAGTATTTTCAAGAAAGAACATCCAAATATTAGAGTAGGAAAAACAACGTTTTCTGCTCTCTAACTAGGTAGATACGTTTATCCAAGGATGTAAATCAGAATATTTGCTATCGTTTTACAAAATGTATTTGGAGCCCAGGCAAAGGCTATGACATCACATATAACATTCATTACTATATATTTGAGTACCGGGGTCCCAATTCAGTGTTACGCGAATGTTACATTCATGGAGATGTAAAATATAAGTGGAACAACTTACAGTTTGTTGACCAATTTTTTCGGGACACCTCATCTGAAGAGATCACTGATTTACCTATAAAAAACGGAAATAGAAAAGTTGTCATATAAATGAATTTACTTGATGCATTTGAGGAACTGTCAAGATAAATAATTAAAACGAGGTGTAATACATTCATTGCTAAACCACAACTTAATGTAGTCAAAAACAAATCAAATTTTGATGAAGATGAAACAGTGATGCTCATAGTCAACAGCCGTAGGCCGCCCTCTGGATCAAAGAGAAGTTATCTTATTCAGAGTAATAACTTAAAGCATGATAAAATTTCTGTACTGGTGTACAATAAAGCTATCTGGAGAGCATATTGTAGAAAGCTCAGCACAAATATAAAGTCCTACGTGTGTGTTCCAATGGTGCAACTGGGTAGTTTAAGAACCGCTACAGTTCGATGATAGTTTACAATATCAGCTGAACAGTTACGTGGACTTTAACATGTTTCGCACGGTAAAGGATCATATATGGTGTTGGTTGGGGACGGAGATTGTGCAATGGGCGGTACTAAGTTGTACCTTGTAAGCTTTGGGAGGTGATTATTCACATTAAAATAAGGAAAACGTTCCTGTGATAAAATTTCGAGGCAACACTAGTTTCGGAGTTATAGGAGCTCAAAGTTACGGCAACATCGTCACAAATGGCGTCATAGATATACATATAATCACGAAAATAGATTAGCAAATGATAATTGAAATTGAAATCAATGAACGTATTTAAGCAGCTTTTATGATTGAAAATCCATCTCAAAGAGGATTTAACCATTTATTTCTTTGACAATAAAATCTTTACATTGGAAAAGTCTATGTGGCACTTCCTCGATCATAAACAATGCTTAAATGGATGTATCGGGTACTACTTCGATTGTGATTGCCTAAGCCCATACCGCTTACGTTAGTATGTGTTAAGATACGACTTCATTTGTAATGACGCAACCAAAACTTTCATCGCCTGTAGCTACAAACTTACGTATGTCTCAAAATTTCTTCAAATGATTTTTTCTTGTTTTGAAGTGAATAATCACCTCCCGAAGTTTGTACTGTTATTATTAGGGACACACTGTAGAAGTGCTCTAAGATTCACTAAAAAGTAGTGTTCCTGTTAATTTAACTTTTTTTTTTATATTTAAATTTGTTATCTTGTGTTTCACAAGCGAAATTCACTTGCTATGTGCACCTGCACAAAAATATTACGTCCGTTACGTTTTTTTTACGTTGCGTCCGTTACGGGCTTTGAAAAATTGATACGGAGAAACTAATTGAGTAATTCGAAAACTTTGCAGTAGTAAAGAAGTACATAGCTTCTACAATAACAATTTTAGAGATTAAAACATTATTATTTTCAGAGAAAACACAATTTTGCCTAAGAACTGAAAAACTCATGTCCAATCCGTGTTACGTCCGTTATGAAAATATAAAACTTTGTAACTTATAAACTATTCAAGATACAGTCACATTTTTTTCACAGAATACAAATCAATTCATGGCCTACATTTGAGTAAAGTTTTAACTTTAAGATGTAACATTAACTTTATAAAAGACATACATAAATGTGTGAAAGTGCTTTGAGAATGTTGCGTCCGTTACGCTGGATTGCACCTTATATAAAAGTTGTAACGCAGAATAAGAAGCGTTGTCCGCTCAATCAATACAAATATTTGGGTGGAATCGATCAAGTCCTTTTCAACTGATGGATAAATAAGTCCTAAAAGTAACCGCCGCATATCTTGTCAACAACATGTCCACTTATTCCTATATAGATAGGCAAACTAGGTTCGAATCATTCACGTCCACATTAAAGAGAACGTGGCTGGGAGCGAAGCAAATAAAGGTGAGAACTCTGAGACGCGCATCTGAACAAATGTAGTCAACTGAATGAGATCGTCTGCTACTAACTTATGTTTTGTGGGAGTTATATAATCTTTTGATTATCACAATTGAATCGGCAGTTCGAAGAAGGCATTAAGCGCCAAAAATGTGAAAATCTACTTTATGCCGGATTTGATATCTGGAAGGGATGGCGCATCTATACAATACATAAAGAAAGAAAAAAAATCATTAGTAAAGCCTTCAGAAATAGGTGCCAAATAGAGATGGGCAAAACTAGCGTAGCAGCTATTTTTCACTGCTACATGGGATAAATTGCTATAACTGCTACAACCGATGAAAAATAGCAGTTACTAGCTGAGCTGCTATTTTTCTCCGAAGCTTGTTAATGGTAAAACAGATTGTTTCCTGCTTTCTAAACAAACAGAACTGCTGGGAGAACGGAACAAAATGGAAGAGACTTGTCTGCAGAGAGGACAACCATTTCGTGTGAACACTACGGAATTATTTGCCTCTGTTACCCGTGTACGGAATTGATATAAAGAGCTCTCAGAAAGCACTGGTTGATAGTTGGTCACGTGGAGTAATGGATAAGGCGTTAGAGTTGTAATACAGTGGTTCCGGGTTCGATACCAGTTCATCGCATAATTTTATTTTTAAAGTGGTTTATATTTTAAATAGGTTATTTTGAAATGTTATAACTTTACTTGCATTTAACGTTTCATGTAATATTTTTCATTTAGTCTGATTCTGTAGTCCAATTCACATTTAATAAAATTGTAAAAAAAAAATGGGTAAGGCATTGAACTTGGGATTCAGTGTTCCCGGGTTCGGTACTCCTTCACCTAAAGATTTTTTTTTTATTTTTAAGAGAAATTCCTTTTTATTTTGTAATTTCGAAGGAAAGCTCTGGCCTTGCGATTATACATTTTTCTTCCTTTGAGGCAGTGAGGCATTTTTCTTCCTTTGAGGCACATTAAAAATTCCATAAAATTCCCATAGTTTAGAAAAAATGAACCAGCAATTTGAAGAAGTGAACGAGCGCTAAAAAATCGAAATTAGTTTTTTACTAAAAAAACGCACCTAAATTTATACGCGCTTATCATAAGGTAGAAGAAAAGAACGATAGCTAGTCATAGAATGATTTATCTGGCCTTGGAAATATTAGTCAGTTTGAAGAAGGGAACAAGGCCACTAGCGTCTCAAAAAAGGAAGTCCTATTTTCGAATGTCTGAGAAAACACGATTCAGTCGCGTGTGCAATAAAAGAGAACACCATACCTGACTTTACCAAACTTCTACGTGGCCTTGGTCACTAAGTTTATTAAATTTCCTAATGCGTTTATATAATAATAATAATAATAATAAATCACAGCCATATTCAATTCACTACTGGATGAGGCCTCTCCCCCCGAAGGGAAGAGTTGGTCTATTGCTCCCACGCTGCCAAGACGGGTTGGGAGAGGAGAGCCGAAGCTCTCACTGTATTTTATGCACAGGAGCACCCCAATTGTCCTCACGATGCTGGGTCAACACCGGGAATCGAACCCGGGACAGCTCGCACTGAAGTCGAGCGAGCTACCGACTAGGCTACGCAGGAGCTCAATGCGTTTATATATATATA
>JAGDQP010007525.1:39009-55320 GCA_022664845.1 Lepisma saccharinum | reverse complement strand
AAAATCACATTATGATTCGATCTTGGGTTCTCCGTATTAGCTTTCCAACATGCTACCAATCCACTAAATTGATAATTGGAAATTGTCTGCTTGTGAGTCTCATTTACGATGAAGGAGTAATGCGCCTGTGCGAGAATGATCCCACCTTAATAGGAGTTCCTTGTATTTGAGACACTACTACAGGGCACTTCTGACTAGTGACAGGAAGAGTGCATTATGAAAACACGAGTTAATCGTGCGTGCGATAAAAAAAATACCGTCCCTGACTTACCTAACCTCCACATGCGTTTGTTCACTAATCTTATTAAATTTTCTAATTCGTTTATACATATAAAAAAAGAGAAACGTTATTTTCATTAAGAAAAAAAAACTACGCCAGGTTTCGATCCAGGGTTACTTGCATTAGCTTTCGAACATGCTATCAATACGTTAAATTGCCAACTGGATGCAGTTGTTTGGAAGTACTATTTACTGTTAAGGAGTAATGCGCATGCACGAGGATGGTTAAGCTCTTCCTATCCCAAGATTTTTTTCACCTCGACGCGCAGGGCTGGCCAGCCATTTTGCCAACTTCCGGAGCACACTTGGAAACACTTCCGGTACTCCACAGAACTTTTGCCTAAACAGAATTTTTTAGTAAACAGTACTTTTGCTTATACCCAGCTCCCTTCGGACCCACCCTGACCCTCCCCCCTTGCACAGCCCTGGTGGGTTTATATACATCCTAGTGGCATTTTTTTAAAATTGTAAATTAAAACTTTTATTTAATTTCCTTTTGTGTATTTACATAAAAAATGAAAAAACTTTAATTTTCTTTAAAAAGAAAATATGTAAAGAGGCAACGCCAGGGTTTGAACCCCCGACCTTTAAATCAGCTTTGTAATGCCTTGACCACAAGACCAAACTGCAACTTCCGGGTTGAGCGCTTCTCGCTGTTACTTATCGTTCAGGATAAGCGAGAGTGGGTTATTCCTACGGGAAGTGTTTCACTTGGCTGCCCAGCCCTGCGAGAAGAGCTGAAAAAGAAATCTTGCCTTCCTGTCGCTAGTCGCAAGTTATACTAATTCAGCATGAAACAACTACGCTTCCCCCTACCCACCACTTTATACTTTCCTGATTTTATTGTGTTTTGATATACTGTTTCTTCTCCACCAGTAAATCCAAGCTCCGATAATTACATAAGATAGTTTTACAACATTTGTGGTAGGAACTAAACTACCTTTGTCCATATCTCTACTGTACACGTAACAGGATACAGGTAAGTAGGTTAATCTAAAATATTGTTTTAAACTTCTTTTTCACAGACGGGAATAACTAACTCGCATTTAGATACGTTTTCATACACTGATATTTTTAACTGCTATTGTTAACGGATGTTTACATATAGCAACTATTGCTATCACTGTTACGGAATAAAAGCAGTTTTGCACATTTGAAATTTCTGTCAGTGGGTAGACGGGGAAAACATGAATTTATTATATAGGCCCCCTACTTGTAACTTTCGAGTTCATTGTACATACATTTCTTGTCAATAACATTCATTTGAAGGTTTCTATTGCGTTTTTCTTCATTTTCTGGTCGATTTTTTCATTCTTACGTCTCAGCACTTCAAAATGTGCAGACGTTTTTCCATAAGTTTGAAGAACTAAACAAATCCACCAACTCTTTTTAACTCTACAGGAAAAAATACAATACTTGTAAACTGTCTGAGCAGTACGAAAGTATCAGAAGACCGTTTTAAATATTCAGTAGCAATATTGTTTCCTTTCAATAAATAATAAACATATTATACAGTTTTTTTTTTTAATTTCCCACAAAACAGCTTTTTGGATTTGTTTCCTTCTTCAAACGTACGATTCAATTCTATTATATTGCAAGTAAGTTTATTGCATTTTCTTAAGTTTTGAGTGTATAGTAAGACTGTTGTAAGCACAGGAGATATGGCATACAAATTATATCAAAGAGGATTATACTGACCGTATTAGACGAGATTTAATATTATGTACATTAATAAATTATACACTCTATCGACTAAGACTAGATTTGACTGCAGAGTCCTGCAGTAGGTGCATGATTCATCCAAAAATGTCTAGTAATCGAGTGTAGTTAAAATATGGTGACCATAAACTTTTTGAAGTATGGTATCGTGAACACTGACAATAAAAACAAACATCTATAAACGTGAACAACAGTGAAAAGAAAAAACGTAGACAATTGTAGTGAGAGTTTTGTACGTTGTATTGAGGAACGATGTGGCAACTTTTGTCTTTAAGTAAAGCTTATCGTTGTAAGAAAATTTTTATAAGAAAAATCAAACATGGCTTAATAAAGTTTTCAAATTAGAGGATTCTTTACCTTGTGGACCAAAACCTGAAGGTGTAAAAAACGAAAAAAATCTTGTGTTGAGAGTGGCAATAAACGAAACGAGTGGTATCCATTGTTGCAGGACATCGCCCAGAGAAACTATGTTTTGTAGCTTTAAAATTTACAGTTTCAAGGAAAACGAGATACAGCAATTATGATGGCAGAAATAATAGACTTACGTTCGCGCAGTAGAGCCAGGAAAATAAGGCATACAAAGGGAAAGAAAATGAGCTGCCTCAAAGAATTAGCAATAGGCGCGCATGGCATTGTTTGAAGAAATCAAAATGACAAAAATCTAATATCAGTATGCCCTATAAGTAAAGAGTATTACTTTAGTATCTATCGTTTCATACAAAGAAATTCTACAAACCAAAGACCAATGGTACATGTCAGATATAATTATGTCTAAGAAGTGTGCTGAGATCAAGTTACAGTCACTCATCGACCACGCTGTTAGGAGACTAGTTTCTACTCAGTATGATGTAATTGAATAATACTTAGGAACGATGAACAACATAATTACTTCACCACCACCACCATAATATTTAAATGGGGTTGCAATTACTCTTCTGGGATAGTAGTTGCAAGCAAAATGGGACGAAAAGCAGGACATGAATGACAATTCCTATATGTTTACAGTATCCATGCGGTTGTTCGCTACTAACAAAGATGGAGACAATATTAACAATGGTCGACGACAAAATTTGCAACGCGTTAACTGTGACTTCTGCGTCATCTGTTTGTTACATTCAAAGCCAACCCAAATGAATTCGCTAGAGCTGATAAAACGAGGAACACCAATGAAGAACTCGTATTTCATCAGCTCATGCTTGGATCAATCAGTTCACTAAAATATTTGCTTCACATTGCATAGGATTAGAAATAAAAAGTTGGGAGGTGCCAGCTTAAGACAGAGGGAACAAAAATCTGCGAAACTTTAGGGAACACCATACGAGAATATTCTCACGTAAATAAAACTTGGAAGATATAACAAATTTACTTCTCATTTCATCAAATTTTGTAAGATGCTGTCATAGAAAAGTACCGGTAAGAAAGAAATGTTCATACTCAAAGGACGTTTTAAGCCTTTTGGAAGATCCTAATAAGCCTGTACAGATAACAGCTATGATGCTGCTGCTGATGCAGTCAGTTCTGATATTGATAGTGACCATTGCGATGACTAGACTATTCTTCAAATAATAGGTGAACCGTGAATACATTTCTCATAGATAATAATGCTTTGTAACACGTACTTGCCATCCTGCGCCTATACATCTACATCGTTATGATTGACTCTGTTGCAGTATATTTGTTTTTAATAACATTAATACTACTTCCTGAAGCAATCACTCCACATACATAATTCTGTCCACCTAGATTTGACTTTGGGACCACTGTGCCGTGCGTCGGTTCACTTTCATTTATATAAATTCACTTAGTCTTTGAAGGAAACGAGTTCTTTTTGTTTAGTTTATTAACTGTTGTGGTACGTTCTGAACAGGCAGCTGGCCTGAGCTGAATTACAATGTTAGGAAGAGCATCTCTTAGCGAGCAGGTTTCCGAGGAAAGAGATGTAGGATAATGTTAACTGGGCTTATTACCTTGAGTAACAGATATTCAAAATTATAAAAGCTTATTCACGATGACCAATAGCGAGGAACTGCATGCTTCTTCCTCAGTGATATCAGTTACCGTAACTTTTGAATTTGTGGTTGGAAGCTACCAATGTTTTCTTAATCAAATCGTTCTTTGTACTAATCTACTCTCTGGTCTTCATTGGTCGGTTCAGCAATAGTGAGACGCGTAAGTTAAAACTCGCGACCCATCATCCTGAGTAAGAATTTTCATGGTTTCCCTTAGTTTCTCCAGTCGAGTGTTAGGTTGGTAGATTATCTAAGACCCTAGGCGCTACCTTACCTATCCGTTCAAACAGAGGCATGGCCACCCAGAGTTGTCATTCTTAGATGTGACAGGGCTACAGGAAAATGTTACCAATTTAACCCCAAAAAGGAAATTCAAATATATTTCCGTCAGAAATATTGTTTGAGTCCAACAAATATCATAACATTTATATCGTTTCGTATAAAGGAAAACGTTTTGACATATTCTTAATTCATTAACATCATATAGTTTGGTAGACGTGAAGATCATTCTTCCTCCTTTCTTGCGTGATCTTGGTTTGCGGTGAAATAGAATATCCGGTGTACTACATCCTATTTCTAGTTTTACCCAATAAGAAATAACGTTATTCATCTCCTCTTTTATTATCAACTCCTAGAAAGGAAATTCAGTTCTAGGTTACTATTCATAATTAGTTTACACGTGTAAAGTTACACACCAATTCTCATGTCTTTAAAGAATTGTATCCTATAGATCAGTGCAGGAAACTGAAAATCTGGAAAACAACAGGTAAGATAGCTTTCCTATTTGGCTTATTACAGCACTATGATTATTTGCTCTGTTTCCGTTGCTTCTACGCAATTGAATTACATTTATTTCTGGTAGGCCTACCTATGGCTCAGGCTAGGATAGGGTAGGGGAAAGGACGCAGGAAATAATCGTCCAGGGCCTTCATTGAAGGTACTGCTTTGTATTTATTTGATGTGACTGAGAAAAAATAAGCAAAACTCTCAGCCAGGATAGTCGGTCATGATTATCGAACCCAGGGCCTACAGAATACTAAACCAATGCTCTATGAACAGAGCTATGGCCTTTAGCTATCTGCCTTATATTGCAATTTCAATTTGAAGTTGGGACCTTTAGGCAACATTGCCTCAGGACGAATGAATGCTGATGCGTGAATTGGTGGAATGACGAAAGTGGAAGGAAACGGGAAAAGCCCGAGAAAATCCATGTACGCGGTGTTTCCCCACCACAAAATCCACATGGCATGCGCCAGGATCGAACTGAGGACATGACGCACCACAGATGAGCGCTCTACCACTGAGCCACCGTGCTGTTAGAAACAAATTTCTGCAAACGAAATTTCCATTCAATGGATCGTTTCTGATTTATTGAGAATTATTAATTTTCTTCCCATTGTTAGGTATCGAGCTTGGGCTCCAAGCTGGAAACGTTGTATCTCCAAAACGAAGAGGAATCTCACCCATGCTCAAAGGAACTTTTAAACCTGTTTAGGAGTCTGTGATCGTCTCTTAAATTTTGACCGTGCATTTTAGGTACACACTGCATCAGATTATTAGAAACCTTAGCAAGTTTATAATTGAAATCTTTTATCCTATAACATTTAGTTTTCAAGACTCAATTCGTAACTTTGTGAATGGGAGACACAAAGACCATAAGTAAAAGTACTATCCCAGTATTCGCAATGATGATGAAGGGAATTAAACGAGAGAGTAAAGGTGCAAGATAAGTGCATAAAAGTACTTTTGGTTCTGGAAAACGTTTCCAAAAATGAAACTGAGATGCGAAAATATTATAGTCATCTACTTTTATTTCTTCTCTTGCTCCGAATAAAAACGGATACTACTACTTAATAGAAATAGCATTGAGACTACGAAGTGATGCGATCATTGCGTTGGTATAACTGCCCAGACAAGTTCAATGCAGGAATGGAAATTGTACGGTAATTTCCGTATTTGTACAGTAATTTCATCGTCTGTACAGTGTACGATCCAAACTTGAGTACCGTACGGAAATATGCGGTAAGTTTGGATTACCAGCTTCTCTCTAAAATCGTTTTTTGTTCATACATTTTACCGTCATCGCGGTTGTAAAAGACACGAGGGAAAATAATGGAAAGGCATGTTGTCGACAAAATCGAAATACTGCAGCTAACTATCTGTTTCATCTATTGTTACCGTACCGCAAAATGCAGGGTTCCCTACTATCATGTCCTCGTCACTTCTGTGCTGGAAGGCTAGTAAAGAGAAGAAAAGCCGGGTTCACTTTCAAAGCTGTCCGCTCAGAAGGGCCCATACATTAACCCTTACTGTTGAAAATTTCATTCTGCTCTGACGGGCCTGGAGTCATGTCTTATTTCTGCGAAAACACACGGAAAACGAGAATTGAGTTTAGTTCGTTGCGCTGTCAATATTGTTATCCAACTAACACTGGAAAGTTCAAAGTTTCAGTGGTAGATAACTTGAATGGGAATTATAATGTACTTGGCATCTAAGGCCGGGATAGAGTGCGGGAGACGATATTGGAAGGTAGACGGCTAGGGCCTATATTGCAGGTACCATCCCAGCATTTGCCTGGTATGACTGAGAAAAAAACTAAAAAAAAACTCAGGATATTCGGTCGCTGGGATCGATCCTAGGATTTTCCGAATGCTAAGCCAACTATCACTGAGCCACGGCCACTCGGTCTCACAATAGGAGAGTAAAACTACATTGAGAACATTGATACATAAATTTCACCATCATGTGTAGGAAGATTTGTCCTCTGCTCTGAGCGAAAGGCATTGTTCCACATGAATATCAAATATAACTACGATTACATTCATTCCATAGTCACCGGAGCTGAAACGGATCACCGGGTCAAATTTTGGACACGGTTCACGGGTTTATACTCGGGACCCGGTGTGACCCGATGGGCAAAGCAGAAATTCCATTCTTTACTTATTATACTAATTTTGTAGGTTTTTGCATATTCAGTGAAAATTTTGTTTTACATTGCAGTCTTACTTACACGGATTAGGCACATACTTTTCAAATTTCTTAGATTTTTAAGCACTTGTAACCATTCTCAATATTTCTGACCGTAAATAGTGAAGAGGATCGTAATAGTATAGATCCTCATGTAGGCTTGCGAAAAAAATACTTAAATGTTTGTCAGAAACATTTGTTTTATTAATTTATATCTATACTAATATATATATTAATATATATATATAATTAATGATATTATTATTATTTGAATGAGTGTGTACGGTACATATTGACACAATACGGTAGTTTTTATGCTTACGTACGACATTATCGATTCTAACGATTTCCATCCTTGGTTCAATGGTTGACCATGAGACATTGTGTGCGTCTGCAAGGTATTGAGTTTGGTTTGCACAGTGTCTCGTAAGTGCACAGTGGTGTTCATGTTCAGCAAGCCGATCTTGTACTTTAAAATTAGTAGAGTGTTCATTGAATCAGTTTTCTGTGATCTATGCACGTGTTGCCCTGCATTCCTTTATACTGCTGGCATAGACTATCCTTACCAGGGATTATGGTTAACAGTCAGTGTTCGATTTGTTATAAATTACGAAGGGGTGGGGGATCCTAAAGCTAGTGGATGCTGATAAGTTTCAACATACTGACTATTTGCGTAGCAATACAAAGATTTTATCGCTGGTTGGGATGGTATTCGGGATCAACAACCGGGGATGAAATCCTCAAGAACCAGGGAAAATCCCCGGCATCTCCCCCAATAAATCGAACACTGTTAACAGTTAACACTTAATGTTAATGGATTGCACTTGTCAAGACAAATTTCAGGGTATCCAAAGGTTATATATATATATATACACAGAGTGTTGTAAAAGTCATTGTTCACCCACAACTTTAAAGATAGTTAATCAATCCCTACGTGACTTTGCCTTACACCAGGCACTTAACCAGAGAAGCAGGGGTTGAGCTCCTCTAACACGATCGTGAGACCCCTAGCATATCGTAAGCCGGACATTCACTGCCAAAATGAAGACATATTTTTGAGATTTTAAAAAATAATGACAGCTTGATGCTACAATTCCTCGATAACCTTCTCAATTTTTTCCTGTAATCATATTAATCATATCGGTTCGGTGGAAGCTAGCCAGGTTTTTTTTTTTTTTTTTTTGTAAAATACTCATGAATCTCTTGGTACCCATCACTTTTTCTCAAACATCACCTTTATCCAAATTGATTACATAGCTTCTGAGGATGGAACCTACTATTGAGAAAATGTGCTGTCTCTCATAACTAAACTTGCCTTTCCCCACCACTCCATGTTTTCACCAACACTTCATCTTTTTACCTGTTTCACCACAAGTTAACGCAACTGAATGCTTCTTTCATATTTCATTAATTAAGACTTTCAACCGCACATCGTCTAATTATTAACAGAAAGATACGTCGGAAGTAAACTGTACTATGCCATTTTCTTGCCAAACTCGACATCAGTACATAGTTTTGTAGATTTGAGCATGCTCTTCCTGAAGGCATACAAAACTAGGTCATTGCTTGTTTTGCAGAAAAATTGGCAATTGATACAACACAACACCTATATCTCAAAAATATTAGAGTCTCAAATTAACATAACAAAACTGTGAACAGAGCTCGAATTTCGTGAAAAGTGGCATAGTGTAATTTACGTTTGAGGTAGAGATATTATGAAGTATTATCATTAACAATATTAAAACTATTTAGTTTTCGCTTGGTTGTCTTCGGATGTTTACTGCAGTCGATGTTTCAATAGAAACAAGTTCAACGGAAGAGGAAGTTACCAGTAACAGGAAGCAGAGCTATATTGAGGAGAATTCCCCTAGTGTACAAAGAAATTAGTCTACTTGTCCTGTAATTGTAATTCATAACCTAAATAAAATAATAGACTGCGTATTTTTCCAAGTTCTAGAACGCCACACAATATTTTTTATTGTAGTATCACTACCAGCAGAGGTAACGATTGCAGCTCTAAAGTGTGTGTGTGTTGGGGGGGAGGTAAGCCTTTGAATATTTTTTATCAATTTTAAGTATGTTGGATGTATATTATAGAACTATATTCAAAATTGGGGTTGCATACCTCGTAGGATATTATTGTACACCGTTTATAATAAATAGAGTCCGGATAATTGTTTCATTAAATATTTCTCTAAATTTATTCACATGTATATTTGAGCGAGATCTGACTGATTGTGATCACTTATAGGCTTGTATGTTGTTCTTATTCATTTTATATATTTAAATACATATTTTAATAAATTTTCCCCTACATATCTATTTTGCTAATTATTTAATTGTTCAATGATTTTTATGTACCACTAACTGTTAATTTTAAAGTAATACTGACTAAATTTAAATATTTGCATAATTTGTTTGTACTCTATACATTTAAACTTCAGCATATATTTTACAAATTTCTATGCAATTTTAATTTACAAACAATTTCTCGACATTACGTTTTTAAGGCTGTAATTTGTTCATGGAAAGAAGTTTCTCCCCTGAAAAAACTGCTCTAACTGACAATCGACATTCCTTTATACTCAGCGTTGTATACTGTAATGCCAAGAAGAGATAAAGCAGTCAGTAGAGTGCTCGCCTTTATGTCTGGAGGGTCCGGGTTCGATTGGCGGTACCGACTATCCTTATTGAGATTTTTCACTGGTTTCTCTGTCACAGCAGGTAAAAATCTTCCCACTAGTTATAGTCGTTAATATCGAGTGTAAAATGGCCGAAATTAGGCTGCATCTAGAAACTGTTAAATAAATAAATAAAATTATTTGATTAGATGTAGCAGTAATAGTTCATTCTTATTTTAATATTTTATGTAACCTATATGTATACACTATAAATCATTACTTGCAATATGTTTCAAAGTTATCAAATTTGATATATTCTCAGTTTTCTCACCTTGGAGCGTGTAGATATAAACAATTAGTTGCATTGTCGTTCGTATAACACCAAATATAGCACGTAGTATTTTATTTCCTCCGTAATCAGTAGTTTTTCGATGTATATTATGTCATTTCTTGTTCATTTAAAACACATATTTTAATATTTTCAACATCACATATTTTTATTTTTTTAAACACAAATACATATTTTTGATCATTTAAGCACATAAATATCCGGGCCCTAATTTAATAAATTATATTTCGTTGAGTGTTATTGTCAAATAAACAACATTATTTCAAACAGGAAATACGATTCGGCCAGAAGAAATTAATAAAATTGTGCTCGGGCGACTGTACGTAATTACGGTATACGTTTTATAAGAAACAGGAGTATACAAAATGATGAGATTTCAAAATAAATAAATAAATAGACAGGATAATATTAGTATACATTCGCATTGAAGACAATACTTGCCAATCTGTTCCTTTACGCAAATGACCAGCATATGGTAATGTTAAAAAATAACGGCAATATGTCAGTCACTGCACCGACCAGGAATTGATGAATCTGGGTGACCAGTGTTCTATTATTGTACTATCTCCTGAACGACCGGCTTCTCTATATATTTCATATTTCTCTGATCTCAGATTAACCATTCAATGACTTCTGATATACAATGTCAAGAGACTCCCCTCCATGTGAAGACTTTAATTGAGAAATCTTTCTGAAATTCCGGAATATCCAATGTGCAAGAGAAATTGGTCGTCGCGGCGACAGTTCAATGGTACAACACCGCTGGCTGCAACTGGAGGACACGACTTCGATTCCCAGTCGTTGCATTGACCTACTTTTCTTTCTCTATTTTTCCTAACCATCAGTTTGTTTCACAAAATCTGTATGGAAATAGCATATGAATGCTCAGCTTATAACATGATTAATAAACCAGACACAAGAAGGGGTTTTCCTCGGTCACACCAGGCAAATGCTTAGATAGTACATTTCAACTAGATACTAGCCGACTCCTCACCACATCCCTTATCTTACCCTATCCTGAACTGAGTCAAAGATGACTAATAACAATTCACGTTAAACAAATGGCCTGTAGAAAAAGTCAGTTTTCTCGGTTACGGACTTTATTTTGTGATAGTTCTAAACTTATAGAGCTATGCAACTACTTGAACTGAAGACGCATGAAAAATTATTAATTTTGTAATATTTCATCATAATCTAGAAAATAAGGGAAGCTGGTGACCCAAACTCTTAATAAATAGATTTCTTTGTAGTATGGTCAGTGTGCGACTTATTACTCGGGAATTAGGAAGATTTTTTTTCCTTTTACGCTTTTCAGTATGTAAGATCTGTATCCTATTTGAACTAGTCAATTGCTCGAGAAAATGTGGCAGTTATCCCTTCTCCCCCGCCCCCCTAATCGCCGCCCATGACTACGAGAACATAGTTACATAAAATGCTGCTACTGATTTTTACAAGTGAGATTCATTCTGATATTCTTTACCAGCATCGAAGGAAACTAAAAGAAATCATCTATATATTAAAAAAAAAGTTTGCTAAAAAGTGCTTTCTCCAGTCTGTCCGGCCGTTCTACTGGACCGATTTTGATCATTCTTTTCTTTTTTTTTTTTTTTAATATCCAGCTTAACTCGTAGATAAGCCACCAAGAAACCGCATTCTTCTCCGTCAAGTCTGAACTGAAGGAGAAGTGTTTGAGTGTTCTCCCCTACACATAGGAGAGTCTAGTTGCGATAAAGGGGCGCAGCCCCACAAAACTTACCAAGTTTTCTACCAAGGGCGCAGCCTGCCACATGAAAGCGAGTATTGTTGAATGGCCCAATGACTGTTGCCAACATATTATTTTCACCTTGCACCAATGGGCGCGGACTTTTGTTGGTTTTGAAATTAAATTCCGTTGTTAAATCCAAAGTAATTTGTCTCAACGTTATGTATGTGTACTCTGAATAGGCATAATATTATAACCTTCTTTAACATCCGCAGTAATATATAAGCAATTTACAAACAGCTAATGATGTTTTGGTCACGGAATTATCTATTTTATGAATATTTCTCCTACAATCAGCAATACAAATTATAACATAGAATTCATTTACCATAATAGAGGGCCATCGAATAAGGTTGCCGGGATTATAAACCGTTATTATGAACAGTCCTTAATGGATATATACATGTCGCGTATTTAAAGGGGGATAGCAGGCGGACCCCCCACCACCCCCACCAAGAGTTAGATTAATAGGAATCACACAATTATAGTAATTCACATTTAAAATACTGAAGATTTTGCTGAAGTGATATAAACTTTTTCGTTAAATTAAAATGTTCAAAATCATTTAGCAAGGGTGTGTGTAAGCTAGACTGTGGCCTGCTAGAGACACGCTCCTAGTGGTAAAAGAAAGAGCGTTTATTAAGAATTATTTACGAATATTATGAGCAGCACCTCTCGTTCCTTAGTAATAAATTACGTTTTGTGCTCTTATGATGGCCTCCATTTAAAGACAAAACGTATATTGCCTAACAAATGCTTGAATGATGTTCAATCGTTCGGTATGTATGTCTTCTGTGACTGAAAAGCTATTTTAAAACACATCACCAGTCTGACATACAACACATCACCAGTCTGACAGTCTTAAATAAACTTTCATCACCAGTTTATAATAACATTTGAAAATATAGACCTTTCGAATAGCGATTATGTGGAAATGTGTTCTCTAGTTTTGCCTTTAACATTCTGTCGTAGAATTCCGAATTTAAGTTTCTTTGTTGTACTTATATAACAACTTTGAGTTGTGCCTTAAAATCAAAATTTCTTAAAGACCACAAATAAAATCAAACTGGCAAATTCAAAATCAAAATTTCATCTAACCTAGTTGTTTTCAATTTATTATCAATAGATGAGCACATATCACAAGTTTGGTACTTACAAGGAAGGGTCACCATTTTCAAACACACGAATCCTATTCACATCTAATACATCGCAAGCAACATACCGAGATATGTAGATTACCAAAATTAAAGGTGCCATGGTCCAGGAGGAGGGGAGCTAGGGGTTACGGAACTTACAATGTCAAAAAAATGTATATAAAGGCAGTAGTGAGGTTTTAATGGAATATCTTGAAAACGGGAAAAGTAATCAAAATAAAACTTGCACAACATATAATTGACCACAAGTAGTAACAAAAAGCATAAGCAATGTTGCCAACGCAGAACAAAATTACAAGTTTTTAAATAGCATTATATACCAATTAATGCACAGCGGAAAAGTACTGGCAATAGAAAAGAAAATAGTAAAGTTGGCTGTACAGTGTTGCAAACTATGGAAGATATATGAGCTGAAATTTGTCGGGTTAGAAAAATATATATATGTGGAGACACAGGCCAATATGCTGGTATCTGGATTAAGAGTCAAAACGCTAATCAGCACGTATACTACCGAGGGTTGGGAAATAGTAGCATTGTCAACACTGAATGGAACCTCGTGTCAAGTAAGATATATTTAAAAAGCACTGGTAACAAACAAAAGAACATTGTGAGCGCTCAGTAGAAAATAACTACATTTCTTACGATTACATAAATACAATACTTACAATTAGGTAAAGACAATCCTTACAATTACGTCACGGAGATTCTTACATTTTGGGAGGAAGTAAATATTGTCCTTTTTCTTGGCAGATGCAACTTACCAAGTTTTAATAGTATTTTATATTGAAATTATTTTTAATCTAATTATCTCAGCCTTGCTTATTGTTGAACTTCCACCACCTCCACCAGCTCAAGTTGTCTTCAGTTCTTTATGAATATAGTAATTACAAGAATTACTTAACTTTCATCCCACGAAATAGCCTCGACTCGCATGCCAGATTTTGCATTCGAATGGTTCTCGGTTCAAATCCTGCTGCTAGCTTACCGGTCTGAGGTTTTCCCTAGGTTTCTTTATCTTCAAACAATTAGAATGTCCACAACAAATTTAGAAAGTGTGAGACCAGTAATTCCAACCCGGTGAAGTGATAGTTTGAATAAAATGTCTAATGTTGTCCGTGTTTCCGAGGTTTTCTTTCCACAACAATATCTAGTCGACCAGGCAGCCGTGTGGTCCGAGGCGTTAGGTCAGCGACTTAAGCGATGCGGTATCCAATCCCGCCAAGGGTATGGATGTTTATGGATTTTAACTAGCAGTGGCTTCATAATATAATCGTGAAGGACCGAAGCCAAAAGTTACTAACAATAAGAATGGCCCATACGAAATAGAGTTTACCAAAGGTTCTTCTTTTACATTAACATCTAGCGATAATAAGTTTGAATTAAGTGTCAATTTCTGCCTTTGTTTTTCTCTGAGCATAATCTGTCAAATTTGTATTCCAAGGCGAATGTATACGCAAATCATGTACATTTAATAGGGGACGATATAGATGCACTACACAGATGTAGGTACCTTGCAAATACGGCTTCTTCAAGTAAGCATATTTTCTGAATTCAGGCCTGAAGTTTCTACCTCACATCCGCTGTTCAGCTGAAGTAGTTTCAATATCTTTCAAAGGCGAACTCTCTTTTCCAGTGAAATCTTCCTTTTTCTCTTGAACATCTAAGTCCTCAAGTTCTTTTTCCTCTACGGAACATATCTCTTCTTCATTACTAGCAATATACTTTTCTTCTCTCTTTTGGCATTCAGAATTATTTGCAGTAACTGACTCAATGACATTTTCTTTCTCCTTTTTCTCCGAAGAAAGGATAACCTTACAATGACTTTCTTTTTTTAAATTAAGTTTATCTTCAAGTTCTTGCACCTTCTTTTCTAGATCTTTCTTTTCTCTAAGAAGACTTTCATTTTCTCCCTGTACAATGTCTAACCTTCTGGCACAAGCTGTAACTTCGGCTTCAAATCTCTCTTCTTCGCGAATTCTTTTCATTTCTAATTTTTCGGCTGTTTCCCTAGTTGATCTCAACTCAACCTCCAGTTTAAGTTTTTCTTCTTCTAAAACTTTAACATGGGACCTCATCTCCTAAAAGCAAAAAATTGTTTCTCGCCTCTCTTCTGACCCTGTACTCTTCTGATCAGGACGCTTTCTCCACCGACGTCTTTCTTTTCTCTTTCAAGGTTTCTACTCTACTCTCAGTGTTGCCAACTGTTTCAAATCTAAATAGTTCAACACAATCAATTTCTTGGTCAGTAGGAATTTCTTTTTCCTCTATCACGACTGGCCTTTCTTTCACGGGATCTTTTCTCCATTTTCTGCTACGACGTTTCCAAAGTTTCTCTCTCTCTCTCTAGCTTCGGAACCTCTGGCTCTTCTGTCTTCAGGAATCCGGTTTCTCCAACTTCTGTTTACTGCTGCATCTCTGAATCTACCTTGTGGCAAGGGATTATTTTCTTCTTTGGGAAGTGGCTATCTTTTTCTTCTTCCTTTTCCTATCTAGGGCTCTGCGAAATCGAATTTAGCTTCTTCATCCAAAAAGCTCCAATTATTTCATATGTAATTTGTTATTACTCCCATTTCGCTTAAGAAAACTCTTCCAAGAACTATTTTTCTCCTCAAATTTCTCATGATATGAAACGTAACATATGTCTTACGGACTTGTAACTCGATAGGTACTGAAAGTTTGCTACAAACTTTTAACAGTTTCAGAAGGAATCTCTATCTCGTCTCTACAATACTCTCTTCTCCCCCCTCTCTTGCATAGCCAATTGGCAAATCGACTTTCAATCAGATTTATACTAGATCCCCCATCTAAATATGCTCTTCTTTCGAGACCCGTAATCTTTATTACAGCAAGTGGATCTTTGCTACAGCTGCTGATCAAGTTATTTCTATCCTTTCTCTTCCTTTCGCCGACCATAGAAGATTCATTTCTATCGCCCATTCTCTTGTTCCTACAGTGTCTCGATAGGTGACCTTCCTTGTTACAAGAGAAACAAACTGGTTTCCAATTAGGCTCTTCTTTTTTCCAATGGAACTTTCTTATTCTTCTTTTAAGTTTCTGGTACTACTTGTACTCTGTTGAGCACTGTTCGTAGCTCCTGAACATTCTTATGTTAACTCGGCCATCTGCTGAATCTTCTCAAGCAATTGTTCTTCCGTCATATCTGTACTTCTGCTGGTTTCTATTCCCAATGCTGCGTATATTATCTTCTTGAATTCGCTTAAATTTTAGGTCATTTTTCTACTTTCGCATCTCAACCTCATAAAAATAAAAAATTAACTTTAATGCTGAATTCTTTCTGTAATGTAACTAGCTTTCCACTTACTATCCAGCGATATCACTTCATCACTTATCATCGGCAATTAGAACTGAACTATATCTTATTTAATAACTATACGTAACCGTATGAATATTCAAGATTTAAAAACATATTTAATTATACATAATAAAGTTG
>JAGDQP010007525.1:0-38909 GCA_022664845.1 Lepisma saccharinum | reverse complement strand
ATCACCAACAACAAAAATACACATTTTATGATTTAACACAAAAATATACAGATGCTTATCAGAATAATGGAAACACCTGAACGAAAGTGCAACTTACCAGATTAATATGGTGTCGGGCCACCTTTCGCCTTCAGAACAGCCTTGATGCGACGTGGGATGGAGGCATAGAGGTCGTGAATGGTAGCAAGTGGAATATTACACCATTCCTCGTGCAGGGCATCGGCCAGTTCTGTGAGAGAGGATGGAGGTGGAAATCGTCGCCGGAGTCGTGTTTCCAAGATGGACCACAGATGTTCAATTATGTTGAGATCTGGGGATTGGGCGGGCCAGGGGAGGTGTTGAACTTCATCCCGATGTTCCTCATACCACGCTGCAATAACTCCAGCTGTGTGAATGGGTTCTTTATCATCCTGCAATATGGCGTCATTGTCCGGGAACAACATCCGGACCATAGGATGCAAGTGGTCTCCTAAAATTGCGACATAATCTTTGGCAGTGATGCGTCCGCGAAGTGTGACCACAGGACCCAATGAAAACCATGATATTGCGGCCCACAGCATCACCGTGCCGCCGCCATGTTTCACAGTTGGGCGGAGACACTGCAGATCATACGCTTCTTTGGGCGTTCTCCACACATAAACACGGCCCGTGGTTTGGAATAGGGTGAATGGTGACTCATCCGACTATACCACACGTTTCAAATCGTCAACGGTCCAAGTTGCATGGTCGCGGCACCATTTGCGGCGTGCTAAAGCGTTCTGGTCCCTGATAAGAGGTTTGGCCCGTGCAACACGACCCCGTAAGTTCATGTCATGTAATTCGCGGCGGACTGTGATTGTCGAAACAGGTTGGGGGAGGTGCTGATTGAGTTCCTCCGTCACTTGCGCCGCAGTGGCACGACGGTTCCGCGTGACAATGCGCTTTAATACCCGGCGTGCCCTGTCACTGATGCTTTTCTTCCGCCCACTGTTCCGCTTCCCCGATGTGGTTTTCCCGTGTGTTGTGTAGGCCGTCATCACCTTCGACACTGTCCCTGGCGACACACCTAACACACTAGCCACTGCCGTCACACTCACTCCACATAACCGCGCACCAACAATTTGCCCTCTTTGAAACTCTGAGAGGTCTCCCATTTTACACTACCTCCGTCTGCTGCAGCCACTGCACACTCCTGTTCCACGACGCCTGACGTAGTATGGAGACCGACCTAACACACCACCACCAGCAGTCCGGCGCTGCGGTCGCCACGACACCACTGCCAACCCATACATCTGACGTGTTGCCAACTACAGGTGTTTCCATTATTCTGATAAGCATCTGTATATAAGATAAATATTAATTAAATTTATAACTACCTCTATTTTAAATATATTTGGGCCCAAAATAACTAATCTAATATTACACAAAAGATGGTACACTCAGAATGCAATTTAATTATGTACGCTACGGTTCATAAAAATTTAGATGCATACTAGGATACACAAAAGCTGTCTGACTTTTTCGGCTAAAGTTCATATCTTCTTGGATTGTCCTAAACCGTAATTTGGGGCACTACAGGGACAAGCATCCCAACCAGGAATAATTTAATTTCTTTATTTGAGGGCGATGGAAAGATGATTGAGGAGTAAACGAGTAAAATTCCATCATTCCTCACCGTACAAATAAATGTTAAGCATATTTCAATAATAAAAGTTTAAAATAACATTATATTGCAATCGTAATAAATAGATTTGCAGTTGAACCACTTTATATTCATTTAGTATGCATTTAAAATTGTTTCAAAATGTAAGCAGTTTATCTGATTGAAAAAGTTTTTAGTGCTTTTTTTCTATACATTTTCACGCTTTCCTATATCATTTTATATTCTAAATAGAAATTTAAAGCTAATGAGTTAAATATCTAGAGAAAAATACATAAATTGCTTTAAAGATCTATTATTTAAAGACCTCTTATTTTAAGATCTCTTTCGTATAGAAAAATGAAAATTATCTTGGTACTTGACTTGGTAATGGGCACACGAGAATGCCAACGGGACTGAGAGTCAATAAAAGCTCGCCTGAATCTCGGTGTTGTTGAATTTTGAAACATCATTCTTGCCATTTTCCTGGTATGACCTTATACCGACTATGAAGGGAAAACTTGGATAGTCGATATGATGATTTGTGCTAATGTTATGATAGGAAGTCGTGCGTACAATAGTTTCTATGGACAGCTATTGGACGGGTAACACCTAAGAGAATATCATAACAAACCACGTTTGTTCGTTCATGTTAACAATGTGTTTCATACGAGGTGGCATCTTTCAACAGGATAATGCACCATGTTACGGATCCTTGAAGGATTTTTTCGATGAAGGGTTCAAAAGGTGTACGTAGATATTCGCATATACTAAAGGACAATCAATATTAAGCAACATCAAACAAATAACACAAACAAAGGATATAGTTTTCACCAACATGCAGAAGCGTGTGCAGACATATTTAAGCGTTCGTGGGACCCATTTCTAAAATATCCTATAGACATTAGTTCTACATGGAATGTGTTATAAGTATATTCGGTGCAAAACTGTGCTCTTGAAATAAGGAAACTGACAGGTATCAATGAATAATCCTTTTAAAATCATGTTTCTCCTCTCCTTCCTGGTTTTTGATAATCAGAACAAGCTTCCTATTTTGACAAATCTCTCTGCTCTTCTCCTTCGCATACTCAAGAATGACTCATTTGCTCGTTGCAATATTTAGACAGATCTCTCACACCTACCCCTTTCAAAAATCTTCTCAGGTATTTCGGCCGGTATGATTTGGTACTCGGCCAAGTTATGGCATTTGACAACGCAGTTGCCAATTCCGAAGAAAATTGTTCGTTTGCTTGAAAATACATCTGTTGAAATATAGGATTACAATCTCTTTATAGATCCCCGGAGCTCATTTATCCAATAACAGATCATACTATTAGTTACTTTAAGGACACAATGTTTTTGAACACTCATACTGTTGTATTATTATCAGCAGAATTTTGTTGAATTAAGACTGATTGCCTTATCTTACTATTTGTGTTTATTCTGTTCAAATTTGTAATTTTGATCCTTTCTTCTCTTTCAGCAGATGAGAGTACATTTTGTGGTGAACCACTGTTTCTTCGCAGCTGAGCTCTTAAGTTGCAGTATCAACATAAGTGACTAGAAAGCTTTTCCTCGTGGCCAAGATCTGATGGGAAATTGAAGTTACTTACGGACAAATACTCTCGTATATTAACGTGAATTAAGAAGTTACTGTAGCAAACAGTATTATCCATTTATAACTATAACGCAAGATCAGATTGCTGAAATACATTGTAACCTTTCGCACAAATATTTAGTTTGTACAGAGAAACTAAGAATTTTTCGATTTTACGTAATAATAGCATTAACGCATACATTGGCAGAAAATAGCAAAATAATAGTCTAGACTTGGATGATAGCCAGTTGTTTATAATGCAAATAAAAGCGACTGAAGGAGCAACGGATTATGTTTTCGAATTATTTCAGCAAATGAGATAGTTAATCTAAAGAATAATTTTATGGTCAAATAACATTGCTTTAATTCTAATTATTTACAATCAGATTAATTGAATACAAATTTGATATTTAATTTTGCTAAGTCAAACAAGAACACTTTAAGAATGAATACATCAAACGCAACAGAAGACACAACAATAGTTTGTTCAGGAGGTGGAGTTGCATTTCTAAACGCATATGACAATGCTCATTCGAAAGTTGCATTTACTGTCGCAATTATTGGTATAATTGTAAATATTCTAAACATATTAGTCCTTACTAAACCAAATATGAGATCTCCAACAAACATTCTATTGTCTGCTCTAGCTGTTGCTGATCTGAGTCTTTTATTAAATCAAGTCCCATTTCACTCATATTGTCTTAACCGAGGGAACGAAGAAAGTGTAGATCCATATGGATGGTCTATATACGCGCACGTTATGGAGCCTCTAATCACATGGGTGTTCCACACAATTTCAACATGGATAACCGTGTTGATCGGGATTTGGAGAACTCTTGTCGTTTACTTCCCGTTCCAAAAACAGTACATATCCACCATTAACAAAAGTTATGTAGCAATAGGTACTGTCTGTATTATATCAGTGTTTATGAATATACCATTCTTACTGTTGCTTCTGAAACAGAACATCCCAGAAAGTAACTATTGTTACTATGTACGTAACTACAATCAAACATCAAACGAATACGACTACCTAGTATTAAAGAAAGTAACTCTTGTTGTTCTTTCCTTCAATAAATTTATTCCTCTCATAATTCTAATGGTTGTTACTTTTCTCCTGGTATCTGCCTTAAGAAAGGCTGGAGAAAAACGACGTTTAATGGCTGTCGACAAGTCCAATTCAACTAAACATACGAAGTTTGACGACAAATCTAATCACGTGACTGTAACTCTCCTTTCTATTATTGTTATGTTTCTTGTTACGCTCATTCCTTTTGCCATAGTATTGATAGTGTTTTCTATAGATCCATCGCTCACAAAATGTTATACAAAGGTCCTAAGAATTACTAACATACTGATTGTTATTAACAATGCTTTCAATTTTATATTTTATTGTACAACAAGTTCTGAATATAGGAACACGTTTTGTGAAATTTTTGGTGTTCGGAAGATAGGCATCTTGGTAACGAGTACTTTCAGAATCCACACACAGTTATCTTCTACCGAAACTTCTTTGTAACAAGCGTTCTTCGTACTAAGCCGGTAAGCAAGATCACACTATATTTACCTTCGCAAGGTACTTTCTTAAATATTCACAAGGCGATTCAGAATTACTATTATAATACAATGTTAGGGGCCATAATCTAAACACAAGAAGGACTATTAAATTTGGTTTGCCTGTTCTTTGAACATGGTTTTCTTAGTTATGAACGTGGCAAAGTAAGGAAATTGAGATTGGGACCTCAATTGCTCAAACTCAAACTCAAACTCAGCAAAAGAAGCCGCGATCATAATGTGCGCCAGTAGTTCTTACGTCGACTAGATGTAGTTTCTAAAACAGACTGTTCATGTTGCACCAAAGAGAAATGTCCAATGGCATTAGGTATGCCCAGCGTGGTGGCTATTCTACTGGGTTACTCCGGACAAATAATTCATCTTCCTCCAAATGTGTTATTAACGTAAGCTTGGACGGTATGAGAGAAATATGTTAACTAGAGACTGGAAATTTGCAACTCAAGAATTCACGAAAAATTTCAAAATGTGCGAAAAATAATAGGAAAAACTTTTTGCTAGCAAGGTTATCTCTGGATTTCTACTCGAAAACTAATCAGGAATTTTCCGAATTTTGGCCTTCATTCACGAATTTTTACAGTTACTTGAGAAAATTTCTGTAATTTTTTCACTTTATTAAAGAATAATTTATGCGCTACTGCAGTTTTCGTAAAATTGCCCGAGACTTAATTCAGTTACCCTATTTAATTTAGTACGAAATTGAATCAACTGATAGCAAGTGATCCAGGAAAAGTTTTTCTGGAGAGTTTCAAAATTTTTAGACTGGAGAAGTGTTTTGACCTAACCCCTATCAAAAGACAACATTAGTATAGTGTTCTCCAAAGTGTCATTTCTAAAATATGTTCCTTTTGATTTGGCCACGTTGAATTGACAGAAATGTTATCGAAAAATGAAAGTTTGTCAGTTCTTCAGGATTTAGATACTGTATATTGTGGGTACAAATCTTTTCTGGATGGTACTCTTACAGCTATGTCGATACCTGTGTCGAGTGTTGACTGTGAGCGTTTCTTTTCATATGAGCTCACAAACAGAACAACAAATTTTAAAATGGCAAACCTTGATTTTTTTGTAATCCTATGCCTTTTCGAAACAGCTGTCTGGACTTGATACACATATTTATCAGTATGTTTATACATGTTGCAGAGAATATTTAAGAAAAAGTAAGCAGAAAAGCATGTAAAATAAATGCCTCTACTTTAAATTTCAACTCAGAAATTTGCTAATTTCACTTAAAATCATCCAAGAATTTTGACCGCGAACTCAAGAATTTTGGTATTGGCACTCAAGAGTTTTAGTGACTTGCACTTAAGAATTAAGTTAATACCTACTCAAGAATTTCCAGGGTCTCTAATGGTGACGTATTGTCGTGTCTGAACCACACGTGCTGACGAATTCCTGTAAACTATTTAATTTTCATCACTGAGAGTCAATTATTATTCCATTCCAAAATTTTGTAACTTAATGAGTGAACGATTATGTCGTGGAGGAGAGGAACATTCAAATCTAAGTCAATGATTGCGTATAAATGTGATAGCATTCATATATTCACTAGATGTGTATGATATATATAGATGTATTTTTATAAAGTACTGCTCAATAAAAGTTGAATAAAAGTGGAACAAAATGTCTTCTAAAATGTAGCGAAGAGTAAATAAATTGCTCTTGAAAAGTACTTTCAATTTAAAGTCTATATTGGAGCACTTTATACTAGGAATTTTCAAATTCGTATGAAGAGGTTTCGTAGAAACGTATTTTAGCAAGTTGTAGAGGATAGTTAAATATGAACTGAAGTAAGGTTAGTCTCAGTTCTTGGAGCAAAGAAGCGAGAAACTTAAGTTCTTAGTAACAGTGTTGTGTTAGGAATTTTCGAACTATATTGAAAATGAATCTCACGATATTATCGCTATAATGAGTGAAAAAGTGCTGCATTAATAGAATGTAATCAGTTAAATGTAATATGCAGAAAACTGACTGACTACCTGTTTTGTAGTTTTCTATGGTGAATAAGAGTGTAAGTTTTGCAACCTCAGTCAATAATTGACTGCTTTTATGTTATACTATAGTATGTATGTATAACGGATTCAATGTTGAGTAATCCAAGAAGTTGTGACTAATTTATACATTTCTTTATGTAGAGCCTAAATAGATTTTAACTTTAAATGATTGATACACCGAATTGAACAAAATGTTGTCGCAATTATATAACAATACCACAATCAGCACATGGTATTTCCTAGTATTTTCTGGTTACTGATTTTAAAATTCATCGATTGCTTTCTACTGTTAATATTGTATTATTGAAAAAGTACGTAAACACTACGTTATAAATAAATTAAAATGTGTATAAAATATGTTATTTGTGTGGTAAACGAACCTCAAGTGTTTCTGATCATCCCGATTGGTCCTGTTTACGCCAGTTACATGGGGTTGTACTCTAAAGACTACTTTATTTCAAACTAATCATTGTAAAGGATGGTACTATTTTTAAATCATTGTTCTTATAATAATTAATTTTAACTTGTACAAGTACGGATTTCAAGAAATACTATTATTCTCATTTGGAACACACACTAAACTAAACTAAACTGAGTGGCGCGATAGCTTCTTAGAGACCTTGGCCTGTCAGGCATCAGTATTGTATTCAAGGAAAGGGTTATGTGGTCAGCGTAACGCGTCTTCGTATTCGTGTTTCTGATTTCCTGGCCACAGTCCGCTAGTTATTCTCTTTTTAAACGCCAAAAATGTTTTTGCGTGAAACGTTGCTTACTGAATAGATACACAACGCTAGTTCGAAGAAAGAAATATTTTAAATAATACGCAAGTTCTTTCTTGACTCTGACGCTGAATCTATTCATAAACTTCGGTAAATTTTATTTTTATATGGACCAGTCTAGTAACTTTGGACTTCGGTCCGTCACGATTCGCCTTAGCTGTTAAAATCCACACCCATGCCCCTGCCGGAACTCGAACCCGGGACCTTGGAGGAGATGTCCTACCGCTGCAGACCGCTCGGCCACCCGGCCGGCCTCAATCTATTCATTGAGAGACTTTTGGCACTAAAAAATGACTTTTACCGTTTTGCTATTTATTTCCTTCTTCCAGCTATCGATGCAATTTTCCTCACGATGCTGGGTCAATACCGAAGTTTAGATCGACACCGGGGATCGAATCCGGAACTGAAGTCGGGCTCGCTATCGACTAAGCCACGTAAGGAGCTCATTTTGAACACATAGTTACTATTAAAATTCTGTGCACCTTAGTCAAAACAAATAAAACTGTTTCCTGTATTTAATTTGACATCTTACATAAGGATGTTCGAAATTTCTAATTTATTATCATTCTATCCGAATAGTTTGCTGTGTGCATTGACCATTATGATCAAAGTTGGAAGGTAAAAAAGGCGTAATTTTTCTTGCAAACTTCTTTTAAAAATAACTCAAGAAACTATAATCAAAATTGGACATGACAAATGTCAAAATATGCTATATTTCTATTTATGTGTAGTAATTGTAATACTAATATTGTATGTCCATAATTCACACAAACGATTATTGGTACCTGCTGAATATTTGCTTAAGAATACCATAGGTTGTCTGTATACATACGAATAATCACTACTGATCATCTAAAAATATCAACTGTAGCTACACATATAAAACACATATCTATGCGTGGGATTCTTTATTCAATTAGCAATATATGATATTAAGCATTCAAGAATTAATGACCAAATCAATCAGTCCAGATTTACTAAACAGAGATAATGCACAAACATCACAATTCTTACAGTGTATCAATCATTTGAAACTTTGTTTATATTGTTGAGAACCAACCATCGTATATAAATTATTTGTATCAGCTAAATCAGTATTCAAATATTGAACATTTTTTAGTCATACATTAAATACCTTTTGTCAAGATGTCTGCTATCACACTTCAACACATATCTTCATAGTATTTCATCCTAGAACTTCAAAAGCTCAATTTTGAACCACTTTATTGATTTAAAACCCACTTTAATTCTATTGGCTGTCAAGGTTCTCTTTCTCAAACAAAGCTAAATTGAACTTTTTGTTTAAAATGGAGCGTTACTTTTCTAGCTTTAATTTTCTGCATTTTTATAGGTATAAAACACACATCACAACAAGAATTAAGAATTAACTCTTCAATACACAGGACATTATGACTTTTTATCATGATTATTATTTTACCACCAGTGGGTGTGACGTCTCAATTTCTTTGCTACGTTTTGAAAGTTGTTTTCGTGAAAATTATATCAAGAATGATTTCTGTAGAAGCCCACCTTTCATTTTGTAATTTCTAGCTCTTGTTATAGTTCATTTTACCGGTAAAGATGCATATTCTCGTCAGAGGCATTTCTGTAACTCGAAGAATTTTGGGCAAGGGGAATTAAGGGTAGTTGGTCATTGCCTTTTAGCAGATGAGGATGCGGTTCTAAGGACGAAACATACAGGTTTAAGTGAGCCCTGAATCACTAGTGTCTCCAAAGATCAAATGCAAAGGTAATAAGTATTGATGACCCCCCTACCCAGCGCTATTACTTGTGGAATTAGCTTTTCATTTCTTGTGCTGTTCCAAGAAGAATAGAGTATTTTCAGAGTATCTCCAACTACACATGCTAGTGTCATATCTCATTATATCTCTTAAAATACATTTATTGCAAAACTGACTTCACTAATGCATTTTGGGTAAAATTCCAGCCTAGATTGATATGTTACATGACCCCCTTCCGATTTAAAAAGCAAAATTTAAGATAGCCTATTTCAAGATGGCGGTCATGATAAACCTACCCTCCAGAAGATAGCACATTGATCTGGTATATATTAATGTGTATATGTTTTCCATAATTTTAAGTATTTTACAAATAAATGTGCGTTTTCAAACTTACATCCCACTATAAGTACTCATTCTTATGAGTGAAACTTTTGGTCACTGCGTCCGTCTTTATGGACGAAAGCACTTATATTCATGTTTTCGGGTGGCTTTCTGATGCGTTTATTCCTCTACCAAGTTCGGTCGAAAAAGCAGTTTGAAGCATCGATAGGTTTACTTGTGGGACTATGTCAGAACGCCCACTGGTAAGATCGCCCACTTCTGAAAATGGTCAGAATACCCACAGAAACGGTCAGATCGCCCACCAAAACGGCAAAACATGCAAATTCAGAAATGGTGAGAGCGCCCACCGGTCAAAACGCCCACTCGTAAAAATGGCAACAACGTTCACCAAATTAGACCCTTACTTATTAGTAGAAGCTTGCGATGAGATAGGTCTACAGGTGAGAAAACATATTAAAAACAAACCGAAACACAGATGATGAAGAAAATAGAAACATAATAATTAGCCCAGAACGAACGGTGAGAAAAAACTGACTTTAGCGGACGAGCTGGATTTGTCAGACCCAATGTATGATAAACTGCCTCTACGCGAACTGTAGGCAGTATATTCTTTAATATGATTTATTACTATAATTGTAACAGTAGAGACAAAGTTTAGATAATATATTTGTACGAAGAATGTACTTTCTACTGCACACATGATGTACAGTACAGTAGTACACTGAAATGTCGGCTGAATATTACTACGAAGTATTGAAGCAAGTAACTCTTGTTGTGCTTTCCTGTAATAAATTTATTCCGCTCATAATTCTAATTGCTGTTACTTTTCTCCTCATAGTTGCCTTAAGAAAGACTGAAGAAAGGCGACGATTATTGGCTGTCGACAAGTCGGACTCAACTAAACGTACTAAAATTGACGACAAATCAAATCTAGTGACTATTACTCTTCTTTCCATTATAGTTATGTTTCCTGTGACTGACTCCTTTTATTGTAGTACTGATAGCATTTCGAACGTCCATTTCACCGACCCACCCCCCTAATTTTTGGAAAACACATTTTTTTATTGCCATCGTTTGTGCACGCATTTTTAGGGTTTGTGCACAATTACAAGCCGAAAAAATAAAAAAATTAATTGGGGGCCTGGGGAAACGACAGCCTCAACAATTACTCGGATCATTTTTTTTAAAATTTTAAAACCTCGTAAAAAAAACCTGCACAAACGATTGCAATAAAATAAATATTTTTGAAAAATTGGGGGATGAAGAAATGCTGGTGCCATTTTTGAATAGACATTATCACAGTTAATAATTGTGCAGAAATGCTAAAAAAATGCGTGCACAAACGATTCCAGTAAGTTTTTTTTTTAAATTGGGGGTGAGGACATTATGGCCGCCATTTTTGAATTGGCATAATCACAATTAATAATTGTGCACAAACTTTAAAAATGCATTCACAAACGATGCGCAAGGGACTGCAATAAGGATTTTCTATATTTGAAAAATTGAGAGCTGAGGAAATGGTGGCGCCATTTTCGAAATTGCATTTTCTCAGTTGATGGTTGTGCACAAACTCTAAAAATGCGTGCACAAACGTTCCAAAAACGATTACAATAAGAATTTTTATTTTGGAAAAAAAAGGGGGGTAGAGGAAATGGTGGACACCATCTTTGAATTTGCATTATCTCACTTAATAATTGTGTACAAAGTCTAAAAATGTGTGTACAAACGATGCACACACGATTGCAATAATAATTATTTATTTTCGAAAAATTGGAGGATGAGTAGATGGTGGCCATTTTTTGAATTGGCATTATCTCACTTAGTAATTATGCACAAACGCTAAATATGCGTGTGCAGACGATGCACAAACGATTCCAATGAAAAAAAGATGGATCCGAGTAATTGGGGGGGGGGGGCTGTCGTTTCCCCAGCCCTCCAATTTTTTTTTTATTTTTTCGGCTTGTAATTGTGTACAAACACTAAAAATGCGTGCACAAACGTGCAAAAACGATTACAATAAACAAATGTTTTTTCCAAAAATTGGGGGGGGCGGTGAAATGGACGTCTACAAAACAACACCGATGTCTTAGTAGAAGCACGCGATGAGATAGGTCTACAGGTAAACATAGATAAAACAAAATATACATTATAACAAGCCGAAACACAGGGAATGAAGGAAATAAAAACATAAGAATTAGGGATGAGGTCATAAAAAAGTAAACAAATTTAAATACTTAGGAGCATACGTTATATGTAACAAGCAAAAATGAGGTCACGGAAGAAATAAAAAGTCGCTTATTATCGGGGAACGCATGTTACTATTCAATCCAGAAACTTCTAACATCGCGATTAATAATAAGGAAGTTGGAATTGAAAATATACAGAACGGTTATTCTGCCGGTAATACTTTACGGTTGCGAAAGTTGGAGTACGACCCTAACAAATGAACATACATTACGTGTGTTTGAAAATAAGGTTTTGAGAAAGATATACGGTCCGAAACGGGACGAGATGATTGGAGAGTGGAGGAGACTGCATAATGAAGAACTCCACGGACTATACGATTCACCAGATGTTGTAAGAATAATGAAATCGTGACGACTAAGGTGGGCAGGGCATGTAGCTCGGATGGGGGAAAAACGAAGATTATATTCTATCTTGGTTGGAAGATCGGATGGAAGGAAACCATTGGGAAGACGGAGTCGTCGTTGGGAGGACAATATTAGAAGAGATCTTCGAGAAGTAGGTGTTCGTGATGAAAACTGGCTTGATATTGCCTAGGATATAATCCAATGGCGAACGTTTGTTACTGCGGCGATGGACTTGTGAGTTCCATAAGCGATAGAGTTAGTTAGTGGAATCCAGTTTTCATATAATTTTGGCTTGATGTGGAGTACAGAACGTGCAGTAGTTTTCTTCCCTAAATACAGCCATGCTTTAAAGTAATCGTTGTTAGCTGCGCAAGTAAGGTCTTTTACGTTTGTACGTCTTTTACTTTGTACTGTTAATGTTGTTGTAAAAGTACGTAAAATTACATAGTAAATAAATTAAAATTTACAGAAAATATTTTATTTACGTCGTTAACGAATTTTCCGTATTATTCGGCCATTTTCAGTCTTGTGATTCCATAGCCTGGTGATTACAGTTTTGGATTAGTGTTCTCACTTCCAGGTCAACTCGTTTTATTATTATTATTATTATTATTATTATTATTATTATTATTATTATTCTATAAAGAGGCATATTATGTTTTTCTTTCTTGTCGTGTTAGCAACCGCGATTCTTGTAAACTAGACGGACGGATTGAACATTATTTAAACCTTTTGGCTTGATTTACTAAGCTGGCATTAAGGCTGTCGCACTTGTGAAAATATGCTTTATTCACTTTTTGAGTGAGGTCAAAATTGCTATGTGGGTACTCATCCTCACGTCTTATACAATTCGCTTTTGCCGTAGAAGAAATATTGGAGAAAAAAGTAGCCTGGGTAGTTAGTTAAAGTACCATTCGGAAATTCGCCTCGTTGAACGAAGCTTAACTTGCATGTTATAAAAAGGCCATAAATATATTGAATTAACTCGCATGAGTGGGATTGCAATCCGCAGCGTACCGCGTTTCTTAACAGCAGTCAGATATGGTAACATCTAAGCCAGCGTTCCACAAACTATTTTTAAGTGCGGACCAGTTTGATTAATTTCTAGGTTCAACGGCTCACCCTGCGTCTACCCAAGAGCAGGCCTCGCGGACCACAGCTTGTGAAACACTGCTCGAAGCCATGAGTACTTGGTAACACGTAGACGATGAGCTAGGGAAACCCTCAGAAAGGATAAAGTTACGTGTCCAATTACCTTTAATGGAAACAAGTGCACAGTAGTGTGACATACTGCACAATATGTAGTGCAGTAATATTTGTTCTTATCTTTGCTAATATTTTGTATCTTCTTGAAGTATTTTTTTTTTCTTTTTTGGCAAGGAAATGCGTTGTCCTAATTTAAGAACATCCTGTTTGTCAATCCACTTCCTTTGCAGTGTTTGGGATTTTCTCTCTAAATCTGTAAATGTGTGTTTATTTCTGTTCTTCGATCACTTTCTATGTGTGCTCACTCAGACAAATTTGTCTGCAACTGAAGGTCACTGTCAAGCTCGTGTGTAGTTTTGTGTCAGTGGAAGAAACACATGAAAAGGAAAGTGTTCAAATATCGAAATACAGCTGGTAAGATTCTTTCTTTAGTATACATTCGGAAACTTCGTTTTTCACGAACCTCAAATACAATCAAGCTTAGAACTATATTTCACACTATGTAAGTGACCGTTATTTTTTCGTTAAAAAAAAATCTAAATTTAAAAATTGGTGTAATGTTCACTCTCAGTTTAGAAAAATGGGCAAACACAATTCTGTAGCTCCATTTGGAAATTGTCATTATTACCTTGAAATTCAGCAAAAGAAACATATCTATTTCGTAATAAGGTATTGAGAGAGTTAATGATTACTTCGAAGGTATATGACTAGATACGTAGTTAAAATGGAAACCACAAATACTCTGCGTATATTGTAATTAGTGCTTCTATTAAATTAGTACAGTCTAAACAACTTTTCTTAAATATCGATTTTGGTACGTACAAAACAATGACATACTGCTAGTAAAACTTCCATTTTAATAACATTACCGCGCACAAAGGTATTCTGAAAATCTTTTTAGAATTATATAGCTAACTGGAATGTTAGCTTAATTTTGTCGAAATAAAAGTGATTAATTGAACATCTAAGACAGCTTAGAACTCATTTCTACATTAGAATATTAACAACGACAACAACAGGAAAATAAAAGGTATTTCAAAGGAATCAAGTCTGGCGCTATTCAAGGTGCCATTCCAACACTTGCTCGGTGTCACCAATGGAAACTATATAAAATCTGTCAGAACGGTTGCTGCTGGACTCCAACTCATGACCTTCTAAGTGCAAACATATACACTTTAGCAATTGAGTTATGGGCTTTGGCACTTAGGCCTTGTTACTTTACTATTAAAGGCATAAATTATCCTCGTGTAGGCAGGAATTACTGTTGATTGCCGATTGGCGCTCCTAAGGAGAAGCGTAAGTTCAAGTCTAGTTAACGTATACTCCGAATTTCCTTCACATTACGGAAAAATATAAATGAACAAATAATCTTCTTTTTTCAAATGAGGGGAAAAATACACTTTCAACATTTGTTTAATCTTTGCATTACATTGAACGAAATTTTAACAGTCATACCGTTGTATATAACAGAAAATAGGATGCAGCTGTGAGTGATTACAGCCTGCTTACCGCGTTCTGTAGCAAGCTCGAAATTTACGATTATTATTTTCAGTAAGCACCAGTGTTTTATAAGAACAAGTTGTGTTAAATGGGCAGATAGGCGCAAGTGCGTATCTAGAATTTGGTTTTGGGAGGGGTCCATGGGCTTCCGAAGAAGTGGAGTCCAACGTGTCCTGGGCATGAAATGTATATTAAATATATATAATTACGCCTGAAGTTATACTATTTTCCCATAAAAAAACTGAGTTTTGTGGGGTCCGGACCCCCAGGATCCACCCCTTAAATACGTGCTTGGATAGGCGTATCCTGTTTCTTTAATAACATAATCTGCTCTCAGAACAGAACAAGCTAAGTACCATCTCGTTAATTGTTAATAACGTCCTAAACAAGCTAGTAAGCTACTAAGGACGGGGCCTTCAGTTTAACGGGGGCTCCGAGACACTTGCCCCCCCCCCCCACCGGGAATCGAACACGGGATCCCTTGATTACAAGGCCGTTACCACTCACCCATAGGGGACACAAGTACCATCTCGTGTGTTAACTATTATTGCTACTTTAACGTTTGTTTTGTGCATATGTGTAGGTAGTCATTTGATAAAGATACTACAAGGTAACCAAAAAAGTTTTTGCCAGTTTCTACGTCCCATTAATCATGCACTCACAGAGAGTAAACGAAATGACGCACGTGCCTGCCAAGCGATCGGGAGTTAGTCAGACCATCGACCTTCAGTAATACAGGCACGGTGCTCACACACAGCAGTCATAGATCGTCCAGTGTAAAAGAGAAGTGGAGGTATCGAAGCAGCTTGTTCGCGTGTATTTGTTGTATGACTTTAAAGTGGTCCTCTCAACTGCCGCATCAAGTCGCCGCATATGCCAGCATTTAGTGAGAATGTCGTGAACGAACCCACCGCCAAGCATTAGTTGCAGAAATTCCGTTCGGGAGATGTGAGCCTTGTTGATGAACCTCGCAGTGGACGACCACATGCGTTGGATGACGAGGTCCTGAAAGCAGCCATCGAGGAGGACAGTGGTCCAACGTGTAATGAACTTGCAGAATAGTTCCATGTTTACGCTGAAACAGTCAGACTGCACCTGCATGGGATAGGGAAGTCATACAAGTTAAGCAAGTGGGTACCCCCAAACATTGTTGCCAGCCAACAAGAAACAACGAGTGGCAACCTGTTTGTTCTTGCTAATTCGTCACCTGAACACACCCATATTTGATCGTTTGCTCACTGGTGACGAAATGGAGGTCCTCTATGACACTCCCAAACGTACCAGACATTGGTTGTCACCACGTGATCCTGTTCCTCACACCTGAAGACCACCTCTCCACCCACGAAAGGTTATACTCTCTGTATGTGGACTTGTCGCCAAGTGGTCCATTACGAGCCTCCTTCCACCTGGTCAGACCATCACTGCTGATCTCTACTCACAGCAGTTGCAAAGGGTGCACCGTGCATTTCGGCAGAATAAGCCGGTATTGGTGAATCGCAAGGGTGTGCTGATCCTCCACAACAATGCCAAGCCACATGTGGCAAAAAGGACCCGGGAGACCCTTCAGAGACTTGGCTGGTAGACACTGTGCCATGCAACATATCACCGGACCTTGCCCCAACAGATTACCACCTGTTTCATTCCCTCGACAACCACCTCCGTGGGAGATCCTTCACCAATAAGGGAGACCTGCGGAACACGCTCACGGATTTAAGTGCCTCGAAGACCACCGACTTTTATCACCAGGGTATTGCGCAGCTGAAGGAATGTTGGCAAAAGGTGTTGGATGCTGATGGAGCTTACTTCGAAACCTAAAGGTACGTACTGTCCACTGTATTACGCTTTGTTTATCACTGCTCTAGAACGGCAAAAACTTTTTTGGTTGCCTTGTAGAATTAAAAAGTGGATTCTTGTAATGGAAATAAGAAAATAATTTAGTTGAACATATTGTTAATTGTGAGTTTGTAACAGAGAAATAAATGTAAGAATTATTTTAATGAAAGACTGTCGGTTCAAATTCATCGGGGTATACAGCTCTCAATTGGTATGGCCGGTCCCAGAATGTTATTTGTAGGGTGGAAAAGGAAGAAAATTCCTGGCATCTCGTGCGTTGTTTGCTGGTAATGCACCGTATTCTTGTATGGAGCGAAAACCAATGTATTGACGTCTAGTATTCCAATAGATGCAGGTATACTTGGGCATTAATTTCTCCTCTACCTCTTTCAGTGATAAATAAGACCCTAGTGAGCCCACTCACAACTGAATAGGTCCAACTCGACCCCACCCCTAACCCGAGTGGCTTTCGTCGGATCCGTTTTGTAAGCCACACACCAAAAAACAAGTTGAATTGCGGCAGAGAATTCTATGTAATTCTGTTTTACTGCCGTGTCAAACCCACATATTTAAGGCTACTCTCTCCCCAACTTTTCAAACATTTTTCAAAACATTTCAAAATCTAATAGCATTATGAAAATTTAAAGATGATACTGTACATCTCTAGTACTTACAAATTACTGTAAAATACAATGGGTAGCAATCTCGAGATCTCGAGATGAGTGATACGTTGTCAATTGAATAACGGCGCCATAATCTTTGACAACGAATCACTCATCAATGGACAAGAACTCGAGATCGCTGTCCATTGTTTTTCATAGTAATTTATAAGTACTAGAGATGTATCTTCTTAAAATTTAGATAATGCTATTAGATTTTGAAATATTTTTAAAAATATTAATAAGTGGAGGAGGGAGTAGCGAGGAGTCTTAAATAATGGCCTGCACACCAATCAAACGGAGTGAAGCTGAGCGAGACGGAATAAAGCGAAGCGAAGAATGCACCAATCATGCTGATAGAATAAGTGAACACGTCCATCTTGACCTCATATCGACTAAACTCCGGGATAGATAAAATAATTCACTGCATGTCCGATGGAATACAATGAAGATTTATATTCTGGCATAACGGGTCCGGAGAGGCCAAATACGCCACTAAGGAGGTCGTAGCTTGGTAGAACATAATTTGTAGAGCAAACTTTCAAAAAGGCACATGTCCACTTTTTTGACAATTCCGTTTTTTGTCATATTTCATAGCAGTCATATGAACTGTATGAATTCCATTGGAACTGAAAACTGAAGGGATTGCATTGTTTTTGGAAGTTAGAAGTGCCTATTTGCATCAAAAGGGAACTAATCTTTTCCCCTTATATTCTGTATTAATATTGTCATCATAAGGGAACATATCCACGAACATAGATTGACAAATTTATTTCAAACGGGCACATATCCAAAGTGCTACCCACCAACTGACAATGGAGCCGCCATTTCCTAAACCTACTGAAAAAGTAAAGCGATGATACGAACGCCTTGTTGAGTCAAAAGTATGCACAAGACAATAGATAGCGTAACTTGCATTATTGGGCATTCCTCTGAACAGTTAGGCGGCCTTCTATCCGAGTGGTAACCTGTTCTTAATGTTGGTATTTGACTGTCAATATATGAACTGCTGTGTTGAAGTTGCAAAAGGAAGCGCCTGCCAATGGCAATTAGATCCAAATAACGTTCCATGCTTATGGAAACAATTTTGTATCTGATGAGATTAAGAGTAGTGAGGAATACGAGGGTGCTTATGATGAGTTTGGACCTGTAAAAAATCTAGTGAAGGATTGAGATGTGTATAATGTAAAGGATTTTGAAGCGTACTACAGCAAAATTAGGACATCAGCAAAGCAAACGAATTATTCCATCTGGAACTGGTAGAACTGTCGTGATCATTAAACGCTTATTGCATTACCTGTTAAAAAGTACTATCGACGAATTTAGGTCAATTGTCAAGAAGACAAACAGGGAAGATGACACAGTCACCCTATATCCCTTTCCTCTTAAACAATCTTGTTTGTGTTTTTCTACACAAGTTTATGCTTCTTCCTCAACAAAGACATTACTTTTGAATTTTTACAGCGCCACATTTTCATGTTTGTTATTATTTTCCATTATAATTTTTGTAACAACTGCTATTTTATTATATTTACCAATTGTGGTTCTTTCAAGTTTTCTTATCGTTTGGGAATTTTGCCATTTTCAACACTGCGACTGTTTACATGTTTTGCGCCTTCTTGCAGTTTTATTCCATATTTATGTCAAAAGGTAATAATTAAGTCCACTAGTTTCCATTAAAAGGGAACATGTCGAACTTAAATATTTCAAAATTTCCTTTCATAATGGTCACGCAACATACCTATTTCCGGACAATATTGTCAGTATCTCTATTTACAATATTCGATCATTTGCAAAATCATAGTGCTCGCCCTCCTAGAGCAATACATTTTTCACGCCTCCTGTAAAATTTCAAAAACTGGGCATGTGCCCTTTTGAAAATAAGCTCCTCAGTTTTCGAACTATACTTGCTGGGCAAAAATCTTACTTACTGATTTACCTAGAGATTCAATGGTCTGGATATTAAATTGGAACGCCAAAAGTCATTTTAACTTTCTATTGCAAATAAAATAAACACAACAATAAAATAAAATAGAATAAAAATAAATTAAAACAATTGAGATTAAGAGAGACTTATGAGAGATTTCTCTGTTTCTACGAGTAGAGTGGTTCAGAATATTTTTGAGTATTCATCTTGGTCAATCTTAATTATGGTTGCTTAGAAATTACAGAAACAACTTGAAAAAGTTTTCATCAGGATTTAGATCTGGGTGCCGAATAGTATAGACCACCAGGGTAACATTTATTATCAATTTGAACGTTTTATTTTTTTTACAATAAATAATACAATTACCGACGAGATTACAATATTGTGATAATTTATCTGTGCTTCTTGAGAAAGCAGAATAGTTTTACCATGTATGTGTATGAGCCAGTGCACAAGATTGTGTGTATACCACATTTATACGGCGACAACATAATCAGGTGTTGCCAAGAACAAGTGCTTGTTGGTGACGTAGCTCAAGGGACTTGGTTAGCGTGAGCCAAAGTCGTCTATAAAAAACTGATTAAATTCAAATTCGAGAAACATACAGATAATAATGAATATATAGCTGATCGCAGCTGTAGTCAGAACCGGATTTAGGGTGGCGGACGAAAGGGTCTGCATCCCAGGACCCCGCAAAATGTAAATCAATTACTAATACGACTACAGGGGATATGTAACAGGAGCCCTAACAAATTCTTTAGCCCAGCACAGGAGTCAATATCGCAGGGTCCCCAAATAGCTCAATCCACCATGGCAATCACAGGCAGCGACTAATATTTTCGGATGGGTTTTAATAAATGTTACTCGAAAAGAAAATCGGATCCAAAGCTCCCCGAGAACGGCTCCAGGGCTTTAGGGAGATTGACATTTTGGAGATTATATGCGATGAAACGAGTATAAAATTAATGTTTGATACCGGGAATAAGTGTCGTAAATTCCACCATCGTTGCCCATTCGGAAGCTCCAGGAATATGATGTTCTTCTGCTTTCCCCACTAATCGGCTTACCTTAAAAATTAATGTACAAAAAATGGAACAATGTTCGCGGACGATGGAATTTACGAAACTCATCCCTAAAAATACTCTAATGTTGTAACGTTCTGCTGCTCTCTAAGGCTATAAAAAAAAAGAAATTTTCCCTACCATGAGTAAGCTAAATTCCCTACCATGAGTGTGATTGAAGGTCACATTCGTAGAAAATGAATAAATTATATTACAAAAATAAAGGACGTAAGATAAAGATAAAGAATGTTCAATGTCTCCCTTTAAATGAAACAATCACCTGGAAAACAGCGTTAAACTTTATCAAAATTAAAAAAAGTAAACAACAATACAAAAAAGGAGCCCAGGGATAAGGTCCCTGGAGGAGTTTGTCCGAATGGTGATTGATACAAACAATTAAGAAAGAGATAATGGATTTACTCTTGTATGCAAATGAATTGTCTACGCACACAACATAATTTAACCGTTCCCTCTTCTAGCCATTACAAAATTAGGTAAGGAGGAGCTAATGTAACACTTAATATATATTTTCAGAAAACTAACATCTTGAACAGACAAAAAACAAAGTGAACAGATATTTATATCTGACAGGCTTCAATTCACATGAATTAGCAATAAAAAAATACTATTTTTTTTCTCGTTGCCTAGCAACAAAGCCCAAACGAATCAATCACATTAATCTATGCCGTCGGGCTTACTGGATACATATAGAATTTGCTCCTATCACAAAGTTTCTCCTCTAGATAAGGTGCCTTGATAAGTACAGTAACCAAACGAAATTTAAAGTAATACCTGGCTGGAAGTAGGGAGGACACTAATATTTCATACATTCTGAAAAGGTTATTTTCTTACTATTGAACACCGAAAAAAAATATTAATTTAAAATTAGATCAAGGAACCTGAACGTTTAACGTTACTGAATGACCTATGTTTTTGTCTGAGGATGAAATACACCATGAGGTCCGCAAAATGCGTATATTGAGAAGACAGAATATACGTTAATAAATAGAGACGAAACTTGATTCAAATTACGGGATACAAAAGTGGAGAGTTTGAAAGTTGAATGGATACTGGGATGGATGGTCGTACGTGTCGGAGGGAGTATCTAAAACACTAAAATTTATGAAAGTTAAACACGTAATACTAAACTTCCAATAGGCACGACACTAAACTAAGCATCTGCAACTGGTACACTGAATTAAACATATAAATGCACAAACATTGCAGAAAGACCAATTTGGGCTAATTACTGCCTTAAACCTAATTATATTTAATTCTACACACACATGTATCTACGCAAAAATGATCACCCTTTCTTAACATCTGAATATTTCTCAGTTGAGATACTGGCCAGTTCTCGCGAACTCCCGAACAACCACAACATTGACACATTACAGAACGATACAAACCAGTAATTACAATGACTGAGCTTGATCTCAATATTGTGTTAGAGATGCATTCTTGTCCAAACTAATGATATTGTTACCGAACGTCCTAAAGGTTGAGGAAGTTGTTGTTAATTTTATATGCTTATATATATACTGATATGACTATTTACGGCAAACGCAGAAAGATGAGCTAGGAATCTCGGCTTACACAAAGCATGTTTTTACCATGGAACAAAGGCTTTGTGGGGGCGGACCCCAGGTACCATTAACCAGGGGCGGACTGGGTATATTAGGGCCTAGGCCGCGGTTACCAAGGAGGGCCCTCAGACTATTACACCAATTTCTAAAATAGCGTACAATGAACATCTGCGATGAGCCATCGCGTTATGCAGTTGTAAATTTGTTGTTACTTGGTAGTTTTTGCAAGTTATGATTTGTCATGTGGTCATTGGAAATTTGATGTCACAGCAAATTTTAATCAAACAGCAAAGCACAGGATTTCCAGAAACATAAACTCTCGAGAGAATATTTTATAATTATTATTGTATTGCCATATAGTAACTGAAACACTAAACAAATAATAGCCAATAACTTTTTACTGTGGAATGAACAAAACAGCTAACTGAAAATTGAAACCTAAACAACTAATAATAACGTTTGACTGTGGAATAAACACGACAGTTTTACTGAAAATGGAAAACACTGCTGAAACACTCAACAACTAATAATTTTAAACAGTTAAGATTCTTTTCAGTTCAGATGATGAACTGCAGAGTTCCTGAATAGCTTCGTCCACGGACACTAAATTTAACATTTATCTTTGCATTAGTAAAAATGTGTCCAAAATGTCTTCAGACGAACTAGCTCTGATATTTGTTTTCACCAACTAACTATGAGAAGCACCTTTCACATGTCACTTGTGTGCGTGGTAAAGACAACGCATTATTTTCAATCTCGTACTTTATTGACATTATCGACTACTGGACATGATTATGATAGAACACTTTTATTCCAGAGCTGGATAGAATTATGGTATTTATGCTGGTGAAAAAAAAAATCCATGTCAACACTGTAGCCTAAGCTCCAGCGGATAATTCCAAAAACGAAGCATGTTTTCTGTTCTAAATGAACTTGATATTTGGACTAGGCAAAAGTAAATACATTTTTAAAAATGCGCTGTTTTTCCATTTTTGAGTTAACACATCTTGTAGGTCTATATTTGATAACATCCATAAAGGACACATCAGCCTGTGGTTAAATATGGGCCCAGCTACAAACCAGGCCCAAGTCTTCAACGATGAAAGGGTCCAAACTGCAAAACATAATGAAAGACTGCCCAACATAATGAAAAAAGGGCCCAGGGCCCCAACTGCTCATGTAATGAAAGAAGGGCTCCAACTGCACAATATAATGAAAGAAGGGCCCAAGGCCTCAGGCACAAACTCAATCACAGTTTCCAATAATAAAAGACCATAGTGAAAGATGGGCCTAGCCACAAATCCAGTAACAAAAGGGCCCTATTGAAAAGGTTAACTTACTGATGGAAGGATGGAAGAGGGGTGTGTGTTGGCAGCATAATAACCAGTGACCTACCGAATTATTTAGCTTTGTTCTGTTTTAGCTTTTCTCTCTTTCTTTATTGTTTTTGTTAATTTTTTTCTGAGAGGGCCTAGGCCGCGATTGCGGCCAAGCGGCCCTGGCCAGTCCGACCCTGCCATTAACTATTCAGCCGGACGAGGTCCCATACGAAAACACTACGGTGCTTTCTCCTTACACAATCCTCAGCTTCAGTTCAGAAGGAGAAAAAGATAATTACCCCCCCCCCCCAAAAAAAAATGACATAATCTTGCTGAGGTTGCTCGTACAATGAATATGAGATAATAACAGTCTAGTCTGTAATCGATATAGTTAGAATACATTGAACATAGACACGACACAACTTAATTATAATAACAGTCAGTCAGTCAGTCAGAGTAATGGCTCTAATGAATGAAGTGTCGAGCTAAAAACTCATGACTTCCATTTGATTGTAATGACAGGATGAAAGTTTTTGTAAATGAAATGATTAGTGAGAAACTGTCGCATCCCTAAAGCAGTCAATGAAAACCGAATTTGAGGTGAAAGGATATTTATGTGGCGAGGCTAGGAGGAATGAAGATGTTATTCAGCGAGGCTAAGTTCTTAATTGTGAGTCAGTGAGGCTAAGATGGTTTTAATTCCTCCAATAAAAGTGTATGATCGTGAATTGAAGATTAGATTGTTGATCATGAAATGAAGACAGATGTATTGTAGGTGAGATTATTATCTAGGATGGGGCATACGGTGGGTATGTCGGATTGGGTGAGCAGTGCCCAGGGAGTGCAAGGTAGGATGAGGGGAATTGATCATACGATTCCAGAATGAACGACAGTGAACGTCAATGACATCAGTGAGCATTGGGAGAGACAGATCTTCGTGGAGTTGTAAAATTCGAGTATCTCTGCTATGTCCAGTGATCATCCTAGCTGCTCTGTTTTGTACACGTTGGAGTTGTACATAATGAGATGGAGATGCATGTTGAAAACGCAGGGGCAGCATATATAAGGATGGAGCGGATCATCATTTTGTATACGTATGTTCAGATTTGCTTGAAGGGTGAGTTCTCGACTGCGAAGTAGAGGATAGAGTGCGAGGAGGCGAGAGACAGCTCTACTGGTGACAGATTTCAGGTGTTGTTAAAAAAGTAAGGTCCTATCTAGATCGACTCCAAGATAACGTGCTTGTAAACTATACGGTAGTTGCGTACCAAGAAGGATGAGATGTTGTAAGAGATCAGTGTGATGTTTGAAAAAGTGGACAACTGTGGTTTCTTCCGTGTTAAGTTACATCCTCCATTTGGTATTCCAGTCTTCTATGGAAGCAAGGTGTCGTTTGCATACAGATGGGAATAATGAAGATTGCGTGAGGAAGAAAAAATGGCCGTATTCACAGCAAAAATAGCTAGTTTGGTGTGTAGATGAGTAGGAATAACGAAAGTATATAAGTTAAAAGGAAGTGGTGCTAAGATTGATCCTTGTGGTACTCCGGAAGTGATTGGATGAATAGTATAGTCATATCCTTGATAATTGACGTACAAGCTGCGGTCTTGTAAGTAAGATTGCAGGAGAAGAAGATATTGATCATGAAAACCCATGTTGCTCAGCTTGTATAGAAGTGCTTTATGCCAGACCCGATCAAAGGCCTTGGAGGTGTCCAAGAAGATGCCGATAGTATGTCCACGGCTGTTAAATTGCAGTATGATTTCTTCAACAACTCGAACAAGTTGTGCAGTGGTGTCGTGTTTCGAACGGAATCCAAATTGATGATTAGGAATTAAATTTTGATCTTGTACATATTTGATGAGGTGTGCATGAATTAGTCTTTCGAACACTTTACTGACAAGGGGACTACCTCAAGTGTTACAAACCGATTGAAACTAAATTTGTTGTATGAACAGGGCACACCACACAACTAAAAAATATGGTAGCAAAAACTGCTCCAATTGTGATATTTTGGTCCCAGGCCCCAGTCATCAATATTCCCAGACCAAACAGCTAAAGCTAGAAACACAGAGCCGAGACGCTGAAACTAGAGACACCAAATGTGGTATAAATGTTGACTATCATGAGAAGGTTACGAACAGAAAATAAATTGTGGAAAAGTCACCATCTTGAATCCAATATGGCGTCCTAAAATATATGCCGACAGTATAGGCACAACCCGAACTACGGAAGCTATAAATTTCAAATTTGGAATGAAGGCCAATCACCAAACGTAGATTACGAGAATAATTAAAAAAATTCAAGTAGCCATCTTGTATCCAATATGGCGGACTAGAATGTATTTCACAATGGCTGGGGCTAGAAACGCCAAAGTTGGCACAAATTTTGATTATCAAGAGGTGGTCACGAAATGATAAAGAAATTGGGAAACAATCGCCATCTTGAATCCAATATGACGTCCGAAAATAAATATTGAATGTATATGCACAGCCCAAAGTACTGAAGTACATGATGGCGAATATAGCTATTTTATATTTGATACCGGAACTATGAGAGACGTATGTGATTGTACGATGAGTGTGCGTTTGTGTAAGTGTTTGTGTGGGTGCATGGAGAAGGTATATGCGTGTGTGATATATGTAGTTACTGTTATAGCTATTTTTTGTGTGATATCATTAATCTTGATGTCAGTATCTATGGTTGAGTGGAGGAAAAGGCAATGCCGTAAATCCGCCATATAAATGAAGATGAAGCAATAAATAAATAAATAGATAAATAAAGAAATAAATAAAATAGACAGCAGTGCACTTTGTTGTAGTTTAATATTAGTTATTGCACCCTAATAGAGTTATAACTTGCTTTGTTTCGGAACCAATTAGGAGCTCTCCAAAGAGCTTTTGTTCAATAGGGCCATTTATTCGTGATGGAGAAAATATTCATGGTTGGATAGATGCCGGAAACACAGCAACTGTCTGCAATGACTGCAGTAAATCAATGCCTTTGAGCCCCCCTCCCCTTCTTAAAATTACAATTTGCACCATAGTTGCTCTCAAAAGAAACCGATTCAATATTTAGGAAAGGGCCAGGATTTTCGTCTGATAAGCCAGCCGTATACCAACCGTATTTTCGCATGGGCAAACATATTGCAACCGAAAGCTGATTATGGACTACTAACTGCAGCTTGATATGATTGGATCCAAGATGGCAACATTTGCAAACTTTCGTGTTATCCCCTTTACCTAAATGAACATTTGTATCAAATTCCGTGTTACTAGATTCAGCCGTTCGGGTTGTGCATATACTTTCGTTATTTATTTAAGCAGCCATATTGGATCCAAGATGGCAACTTTTTCACCATTTGCCATTTTCTCCTTTACCTACCCATTCTCATAAACATTTATGCCAATTTTGGTATTTCTAGCTTCAGTACTTTGGGCTGTGCATATACATTCAATATTTACTTTCGGACGCCATATTGGATTCAAGATGGCGATTGTTTCCCAATTTCTTTATCATTTCGTGACCACCTCTTGATAATCAAAATTTGTGCCAACTTTGGCGTTTCTAGCCCCAGCTATTGTGAAATACATTCTAGTCCGCCATATTGGATTCAAGATTTCGACTTGAATATTTTCTATTATTCTCATAATCTACGTTTGATGATTGGCCTTCATTCCAAATTTGGAATGTCTAGCTTCCGTAGTTCGAGCTGTGCATATACTGTCGGCATATATTTTAGGACGCCATATTGGATTCAAGATGGTGACTTTTCCACAATTTATTTTCTGTTTCGTAACCTCCTCATGATAGTCAACATTTATACCACATTTGGTGTCTCTAGTTTCAGCGTCTCTGCTCTGTGTTTCTAGCTTTAGCTGTTTGGTCTGGGAATATTGATTACTGGGGCCTGGGGCCAAAATATCACAAGGGGGTAATTGGAGCAGTTTTTGCTACCATAATTTTTAGTTGTGTGGTATGCCCTGTTCATACAACAAATTTAGTTTCAATCGGTTTGTAACACTTGGGGTAGTCCCCTTGTGAGGGTGGAAAGGAAACTGATAGCACGGTAATTCTGCGGATATAATAAGTCCTTGCCAGGCTTAGGTATTGTCGCAACTTTTGCAGTTTTCCATTGTGGAGGGAAGTAACTGTATTGTAGAATGGCGTTGTATAGTCTGTTGATCAACACAAGCATTTTATGAGGTAGACGTTTAAAGGCTGAAGGAGAAATCTTGTCAGGTCCTGAAGCTCGACGGTTATGTAATTTCTTGATAACAGGTTGCACTTCATGTGGAGTGATGAGGGTAGCTGGATCAAAACGATGGTCAAAAGAGTGTGAATGCAGATAGCGACGGATTGTAGTGATGGTGTCTTCGTCATAGGGTTCAGCAGTTAACATACATTGTGTTTCTAAGCGTTCAGCAAGTGCTTCAGCTTTTTCACTAGAAGTGTAGACAAGTCCTTGAAAGTCGTGTAAAGGTCGGTTGATCATTTTAGGATTGGATTTGGTGAACGATTTAGCAAAAGTCCAAAATTCGTAATTCAGTTCTGTAAGTTGTTGTAATTTGATGGACCAGATTTTAGCTGCAATACACTGAAGACGAAGTTTGATTCGACGTGATAGAAAATTCCAGAGGGCTTTATACTGTGGATGTTTAGTAATTTGCCATTTCTTACGCATCCATCGTTTTAATGCAATTAGAGCATGTGTCCTTAATTGTTCTGGAGTAAGTTGATGGTAGATGGCTGACGAGTGGAAGTAGTAGTAACAAGTAAATCTTATTTGATTGTAGTGGTGATAGTATCGACTGTTTACCACGCGAGGTTTTAATTTTATATGCAAGGAATGGTCAAGAAGAATTTGAAAGCGGTTGCAAATTATTCCAGTGAAATATTTTACACCATATTTCTTCTTTTCAAATGATATCGGCTCGAATTAACGTGGATGTGCAAAAAAAATGTTGGTAAGCATAGTACAATGGCTTCTCTTTGCGCAGCAGTCAACAGTATAAGAAATGCTATAATTACATTTAGATAAACAAAAACGTTTCTCTCATAGAAAATTTGTACTGACGGCTGCACACAGAAATTATCAGTTCTGACAGTTCTTACTGGTGGGTCTCTCAAAGTTATTCTTAATGGTTTTAACTTCTATGCAAAATCTGTTAGAACAAAAAAAAATCACTATAGAATGTTGTCGGTAGCGTCTCTGACCCAAAGTCATGGTACATTCCAAAATCATCAATTGGTTGGACGAAAGGAAATTGTTTGTTATGCAGTACTTTACAAGTGTTCGGTGGTGAAATTCGCCACCCTTCAACATAAGCGGATGGATGGTCAATATTGTAGGAAAATTTTGAGAATCTCTTCTCTCTCAGCTTTATTGCCGGGAGGGATTTCCCTCCTCCGACTTATAGTGACTGGTTTTGAGGGAGGTTTGTCCCTGATGCGTGCCCTGGCCTTACGATGACGAATTATAAAGGAGAGTTTGAATCCTACCTGTTCGTTTGAAACAAGCGAAGGAAGTTGCTCAGCACTCAGGCATCCTGGGATCGATTCTCGCACCACTCTTGAATGATTGTAGATTGTCCCTGTGACGGAACTCCAATAATAGCACACAGCACATATACCAAAATAATTACTTTGTATATAGTCACGCATATAGGTATTAGCCGTGTATCGAAACACGTGGACACTGGATAATGACGGACACCTGAAGCAGCACATAGTGTTGTGCGGCGAGAAACGAGAAACAAAATCGGAGAATGAATGTAAGTGAAAATGGTAACTGAACTTCGAGGACACACTTGAAAACTGTAGCCTCTCATTTTGCGCAAATTGGCTTCAAGGAAAAAGACGTAATATCCCGTAACGCACACGGAGTTCCTTTGTAATATATTACGTTCTACCTCCGGTATGTTCACTTTGAAACCGAAACTTCGACTGACTCATTGTTGACACTCATGCCTCTCTCAGTGTACCGATGACCTATATTCTTCTTTCTGAAATTTCAAAATTCTCTCCTCTTGATTCATTCCTAGATCCTTCCATTCTTAATCAAGCGTCCTGTCCGCTCATTCCGTTACTGGTGTTCTTGTGTTGCTAAAATTCCAGACGTGACTTCCTGAGGTTTACTGATACTTCACTAATGGTCTGGGTGCCGTCACCGCGGCGCTCACAGAATACTGATCCCGACATGTCAGCTACACTTTGGTCCTTCAATTGTTCTCTTACAAAGGCACTGTGTGGTAGAGTGGTTCAGAAATGAAAAGAAACTTTTAGCACTTATCGTCCGCAATGTCTTGCAAATTTGCCTGAAAACAGTTGTTTAAGACCTTTCTCTGCATTTCGACTTACTGCCGTGTTGCCAAGAAAGCGGGAAGGGTAAATAGAGAACTCGTTCTCGGTGTGTTGAGTAACTTAATTAATAGGGATGTTTCTTTCGATTTGCATATACAGAATAAAAATGAATCCATAGTGACTTAATGAGAATCAAAGAATGGTAGACGCATGTAGATATTTATGAAAATGATGCGGACTGTTACAACCACTGGCTGTAGTAAGTAAATCACTTTTGAACATTTTCACTCTTCGTAAATATCATACATCAAGAATTTAGAAGAAACGTTATGGAATGGAGTTATAAAATGAAGTTTCACAGCGTAGACTACAGGTTTCCCATATGTGGTTTACGGTCCTTTGAGGCTTCATAAAGAGCTCTGCGATGACCAATAATCAAAATTATATATTCTTTTTCTTACCATTTCTTATTAGTATATATGAGTTGAGGGGAGTAGAGCAATTTACTCTTATTTAACAACAGGGTGACCGCTAGAATTTTCAGTTGAGACTATAAGGCAAAAAAAAAAAAAAAGTCCGGAACTAGTCTAGATGACAAGTTCTATTTCCCCTTTGCTCTCCCTAATTGTTTGTCTAGTTCCTTTGTTCTCCATTAGAAACCTTGCATGTCAGTGCCATGGTTTTGCAAAGGGCAAAATCCCCTTTCGCTGCTATTTTTTCTTTCTTGATTAATAAAGAACTTTAAAGCCAGCTGACGGTGGGTGACATTGCGGTTTAATAATATCTACTCTCTAGTGAGAAGAGAAACTCAATGCATCTTATTTTATAATTCTACACATGAAAGTGAATGATTGTTTGCTCTGCAGAGGCTCTTAAGCAGTTCAACGTATGCTCAAGTAACTTGGCATGAATACTCTTCGATATCCTACGAACACGATTCTGGGGCTTCCCAGCCCCAATGTTTTTAGTGGTGTCGTCTTATTGTAAAATTCAATTTTTGCAAAAACATTTTATATTATTAAATATGGGTGCATTACGTCACCATTAATATTTCTGTTAACATAATATTTGTTGTAAGTTTTTTTTACAAATTGTAAGTATAAAGTAAATTGAGTTTATTGGGACGCTAACAGTACTCATTTTCTCGTACACCATATATGTCTTTTCAGTGCCAGACTAGACTTCGAAGTAGGTAAGAGTGCGATCAAAATAACAAGTTAGTCTATTACTTTTATAGCAACAACGACAAGATCGTTAAAATTGTTATATAAAGTACCAATAGCAAAACATGTCGTGTGAGATAGCAACATATACATTTAGTAATGTTACCCTTTGTTCTATATTTGGTTTGGTTTTAGGTTTAGGTTTTGTCACCCCTACAGAGTCCTAGTCTCACAACGAGAAACCTGATGTACTAGCTGCCTACATAGGACAAGAGAGGTACTAGGCAAAAATCCCTAAAACCGTTCCGTTTTTTATAAGAATAAAAGGATGATTATCTCAGTGATCAATATTTTAAATAAGCTATAATAAACTACAAAGTGACATTGGAAATAAGAAGTGCGAGGGACACTTTTGGGCCGTGCGTAAGTGTCATTACGTTCCAAATTACTTAGCCCTGGACAACACTTAGTAGCGTAGCCTTACCTAGACTTCTTTTGCTTTATCCATAGTTTCGAAGACGAAATTAATAATTGTTACTACTAATACCACTACAACAACAGCTACTACTACTTCTACAAATACTGCTACTACTACTAACACCACAAAACTATTACTGTTACTACTAACACTACACATACTAATACTACTGCAACTACTAATACAACTACTACTTTTACAACATTCCACTTCTAATCAACATTTGCGTAACTAGCCATTGGAAGCCATTTTGTGACAGAGTACTTTCTGCATTGAAGCGTCTCAGTAAAAGGTTTACCTATTCATTTTGCCAAATTTAGACAACGTACCGTCTGGATCTAAGGTGACAATATAGATAATTCAACCTCGTTACCACAGAAACGGGACAGAATAAGAAGTTTTTTTTGTTTCTCAGCCAACAAGTCACGTTGAAATAGCAATATACGAAATCAATATAACACATACTTTTCATGTACTTTTTATTTTTCTAAGATTTTACTTTTTGCTGGGCTCCAATATAGTACCATCCCAATATTTGCCTATAGTGATTGAGGGAACCAGGGGAAACCTCAGTCAGAATGGTTGCCGACCTGGTAGTGGTGTGGGTTATGGTGCTAAGCCAGCGACTCGAAGGTCCCGCGATCGAATCCCGGCTGGGGCAAGGATGTTTGTGATTGTGGATTTTAACTAGAACGTGACATATAATTGTGACGGGCCGAAGTCAAAATTACTAGAATGGCTCATAGAAAATAAAGTTTACCAAAGTTTTACCGGGAGTCGTTCTTAAGACCTGCTAATTACGAAGTACACAAATGTTCTGCCTCATTGCTATAATAAGTACTGGAATTCATACACATTTAAATATTAGCATTGAAAATTCTGTTATATAACTTGATGTAACGACGAAAGGATCAATTTCGTTCTTAAAGTTTGAGACGCCCTGTACAAAAAAAAAAGTAAAAATAGTCTGCTATCAACCATTAACCAATGCCTTACGTTCAATGATCTTTTAGTGGTCTACTTGTAGGAAGAAGATTCTGAAATTCTAATCATATTTTACCAGTTATCACTTAACATTTGCCTATATTGATAGGGAACTCACGTACAATACTTTTCCAAATCGAATAAATTATAATGTTATTAAAAAAAGTCAATGCTTGTAAGATGTATTTAGATTCGCATCGGGGTAACAATCTGACTCTGAGTGATTGAATTCTTATTAACGTTCAACACAAGCTGGTGAGCTTCTAAGGATTGAACCTACGTTTTTTTTTTCTTCTTTTAAAGTGGTGTCAGAATCAATGCGTTCAATGAATCTCCAGGAAGATTTGAATCCGTGAATAACGCGCACAGAAAGCGAACGTACAGCCCCCCTCCCCGGACAACCTACAATTGGTTGACACTACACTGCAAAAAATAGCTGTGTTAATTCAACACAATGCGGTGTCTCAGCGTGACTACCACTTTTGTGTGTTAAATCAACACAAAACACGGTGTTGATTTCGGTACAGTGGAAAAAAAGTTACGGTTGCAGTGAGATTTGAACATGGGTTGCTCAGTTAGAAGTCGAGCGTCTTATCGAGTTGGCTAAATCGTCAGACATGAAAGGCATTAGATGCAAACTATATTTAATGAACAACATTCGAATTAAACGACTATGCTATAGATTTAAACAGTGTAGGAGATCTAATATATGTTGCTGAACCCCCAAAATAAACTAAGTTACTTGCACGACTTATCCCAAGGTTTAATCTCTTCCTATTTGTCAATTGGAAACCAGAATTTCCATTCATTGAGAATATTCCATTACTATGAAAGCAAGCAAGATGGCGACAGCTAAACACTTGAGCAGCATTACTGCTTTCTTATCGTAACATGTCAAATGCTGCGCTTCGTTTCATAGAAATGGAACATATTCTCAATAAATTGGGATTGTGATCCCTAATTGACCAATGGAAAAGTGATTAAATCATGGCATAAGTCGTAAGAGTAACTTTGTTTGTGTTTGGGGTTCAGCAACATTTTTTTATTCTCTATATTGTTTCAATCTAGTACTCTTTTTTTCGTCTGACCATTTAGCGAAGTCGGTAAGACGCTCTACTTCTAACTGAGCAATCCATGTTCAAATCTAGCTGCAGCCATAACTTTTTTTCTCCCAGTACCGAAATCAACACCGTGTGTTGTGTTGATTTAACACACAAAAGTGGTAGTCACGCTGGGACACCGCATTGTGTTGAATTAACACAGCTATTCTTTATAGTGTATGGAATTCCATAAATATAATTTCCTTGACTGAATTGGTACCTAATTTTAATTAAATACTGTCTTTATTGAAATAAATGCAGATGTTGTTCTTCTGTGTGAATATACTTACTCCTGTAAGCTTCTTCTTCTTCTTCTTTTTTTTCAAGAGAACATATTTTACTATTTCTATATTTAATTCTTCGAGATAGAAGCTGAGAAATTCCTATTTTTAGTTTACTTTCAATACGTCTTCTAAATATCTTAAATTATTTTCTCTGTTACGCGAGGAACTTTTGTTTATTAGTGTACTAAATTTCATTGCAGTATGAAGTGTAACGTATGTTTCATTCTTAAATAATTACTCCGTTTTTTATCTTGTATCCATTACAGGAACACCTGGTTTTGACTACTGAAGCTAGCGACTTGATCCCTATTCGTCTTTCAACTACAACGAGAAAATTATTTCCTTCAAACGTTGGTTAGACATTTTACACTATCATCAAACCAAAATGGATTCAGACTACAATAAGTACTTACATCTAATTACATAGAAATTGTATTGTAAACTTCGTTTTTCTCCAAGTTTTAATTGCTTGTTTGAGGGTAAAGATCATAAAAAATAAAATTCAAGAAGTGATATTGTGTTCTGTTTCTAAACGAAATTCTTGCAGTAATTAGATGTGTATATAAGAACGTCATACACAAGGAAGTTAAGATAGTGATTTTAGATAACTTAAAACCTAAAATTTGTTGGCTAATTTTATAATTTTATGTTCGGAGCCATATTGATAACATGAAACAATTCATTCAGTAATTCCGTTATGGTGGTTGTCATTGTCTACTGACTTGTTATTCGACGTTGCATAAATACATAGCAATTTAAGTTTGGTGGATTAAGAGAAGCTCGTAAATTGGGACCAAAAAATTAAAATAATAATGACTAAATAGAACTACATTATAGAAATTATATAAATCTGTAAATTTCTCAGCCATTCTGAGACCAGTTAAATTTTCATAAATGAATACCTCTAACTTGACTGTGGATCAAGAATTATCTTGCTCAAGTCATTTCTATCTATTCCTGAGAGGTTACGAAGATGTTCATGTGGAAATTGCATTTTTCATTTTGATCGTCGGTGTTGTTGCCAATGTCGTGAATATAATAATACTAACTCGCCAAAATATGAGATCAGAAACGAATGACCTTTTGACTGCTCTTGCAGTTGCCGATTTACTTCTCTTGCTGAGTATATTACCAATTTATTCTTATTGTCTCAAACGAGGTACCAAGACAACTCTCATTCCATATGGGTGGTCTTTCTATGCATCCTATCTAGGGACTATTTTGAAGTGGATGTTCCACACCATATCAACATGGATGACCGTTTTGCTCGGAATTTGGCGTACCCTTATCGTTTATTGTCCAGTAAGAAGTCGAGAACTTTGCACTACTAAGAGATGTTATATTGCGATACTATCAGTGTGTGTTGTATCAATTTTTATGAACATTCCAGTTTCAGTGATTCTTCTTGAACATATTATCCCCAACGAAAACTTTTGTTGTCACGTCGCATACTACCTAGAATCATCAACAGATGATCACTACCAAGCACTCAAATACACAACGTTAGTTATTCTTTCTTTCAATAAATTTGTCTCATTATTAATTGTAATTATTGTATCATATTTACTGATTCGTGTTGTGCGAAAAGCCAAGCACAGGCGACAACTTTTGTCTTCAAAGAGCTCAAATGCAGACAAACTTAGAACATTTAATGAGAAGTCAAATAATGTTACTGTTACGCTGCTACTCGTTGTTGTGTCATTCCTGGTAACACATTTACCTATTGCTATAATTTTCCTAGTATTTCAGATTTCACCCGATCTTAGGAAATGCTATATAGAGATTTTAAGAATTGCTAACTTGCTTATCATTATAAATAGTGCAGTAAACTTCGTACTGTATTGCAAAACGAATGACGAATATCGGAAAACTTTCAGCGAATCTTTCAGGATTAAGAAAGTAGCCGAATTTGCAAGTCGTGTTGTTACAAGGCACACATCAGATACCCTTCCAGAAACTGCTGTATGAAAATGTTTCTTCTGGTGTCACATAATTTATGCTAAAACCATTTGTGTTAGAACAACCCAAACAGCACAGGGATAATGAACCGATATCGGACCAATACTGGGCCAATAACGCGGGTGTCGATCATGGTTGGCCGTTCTGAGTAAACATCTATCGTCATAAGCACGATATTTCGACATTCAAAGCTATTCCTGAAACATGAAAAATGTGTTGTGCTTCATCTAGAAAACGTCCAAAATAAACGTGGTAGATTAAAATGTTTAGTTTAGAGAAATATTACAGTTTAAAGATGTCGTTTGTCCAATACCTATCGACACTGACCGATATAGTTCCGAAGAACGTCGTTTGTGTTTGAGAATGTCTATATAATGGGCAAATAACACGAACTATACAAAAAAAACATACATAAATCTTCATCATGCTCCCTGCTTAAATTATTCTGTAATGAAAATGCGGAAATGCATATTCGACGTACTTGAAGGGTGACTCCCTAGCAGAGTGACTAAAAGAACAGACAACAAATTCCAAGGTTGCAGGTTCGAATCCAGTCGAAGACAAGTGCAACTTTTTCAAGTATAAATTAAAACAAGAAAAAAGACACGTAATAGAATAAATACAGGATCAAGTTTCTTCTAAAACTAATGTAAAAAAGTACGTAATTCCGTGTAAAAACAGTAAACTGTGTTGAAACAGTACATTTCTCTCAATGAGAGATGGTGCTTTCCAATAGCGATTTATATTGATGTTCGACATCGATTTACGATATGAGCCAATATCGGCAAAATTACTTGTCATTCGATATTGATAGATATCGGGTAACCACCTTGATTGATATCGTAAATCATCCCTAATTCAAATCGGCCAATATCGACGTGTTACTGCGGTATATCAGAAGTATTATCAACAGAAAATAGTTTCTTTTGTTCATAAATAATGTATTTCGAAAATAATAATTTTTAACTCCATTTGAACTCTATGCGAATATGAACTAAAGAGCCAATACAATTCATTTTATCTTATCTTATTATCTTATGAACTAAAGAATCCTTTTTTATTAGTTGATAATAGTTGCTTTGATCGCAAATAGGAAGGAAATATTAATAATTACCAATATTTGTAAATTTTAATTAAGCATTAATAAGTTCTTTAAACTTTCTACTTCAGATACCCTTCCACTCAGCCCCTTTGTTCTTGTAGCGTGAGGATTACGATTGGTTTTGGTTTTGTAAATTAAGTTGTGGTCGTGGTGATTCCAGCAAGTCTTTCTAAGGGGGTCTTTGTCTTGAGCACTTCCGCCAGGGATGATCTCAAATTAATGCCTACCTTTCTTTTTCTGCGATCCGAATAAGATAAACAACAGTAATGAAATGTAGGTAACGTTTCTGCAAATCCAGAAATTTAAAATAAGTGTTGTTTCCAGTCAATCTTGTCTCTGCTGAAATGATATTAACTCAGAATAATCTATGTCCATCACAACAAACCGGCATTATTTCTGTGTGACTCAGTGGTAGCAAGTATTTAATATAAAGTGGTTAAATCTTGTAACTGTACTATTGTTGATATATTTAATATGTTCATATAATGAATTAACAACAATATATAAAATTTTAGTTTTGGTGAGTAACATTTAATTTTAAGTATTTTAGATGTATGTGATCTTGATGTATTGCCAAGGATGTTTGTAGAAACTCTACCCTTCATTTATCTTTCTTATAGTATTACATTTTAAAGTGTCCCAATAAAATATATTTTAGAAACAATAACATCTATATCTAAGTAAAAATCGCTTTATACACGTTAGTAAGGAACTAACCCAAAATTAGTTCAATTGAATTTCACTATGTTAAAAATACTAAATTATTAATGTACATGTGCAAAAATTATTTCTTCTGCTAATACACCACATTTATATAACGGAACGCAAAAGAAGGTATAGATTAAATGATTAATGCAAAATCTTTGGTCATGGCTGATAAATATTTCCTTCATATAAAGTTATTCATTTACGAGGAAAAGGATTATTGGTAAGAGATTTGGACCGCAAGAAATCACTACTACTTGATGAACTTAACAGTGTGTGAACATGAGAACTACAGACATTTTATTGCTGATTTATTGAAAATTGATGTAAGAACTTTGATTTTGTAAAGTTGTGATTGGCTCATCGTAGACAGAGTTAAAGCAATCATACAGTCGCTTTACTTGTATAGTAGCTGAATGTGCTTTCACTCTGAAATTACTTGGAAAGAACTAGAATTTCATATAAGTGTGTGCTCATTGAACACTTGATTAATTCTGTTATAAAGAATTTCTTCTTTGGATTATATCGTGTGCTAATGTAAATAAGATGCAAGAACCTGATTAGTTATGTATTTACTAATTTGTTTACATTAATAATACTATGTAAATGTAAGCATTCATCGTTTTCAATCCGTGTATTATTTTGATAAAGAATAATGTTTACAGGAGGGTATAGTTTTCGGGTGATTTCTAATTTTATAACTGCTTCAGAATGTATTGTAACTAGCTTAGTCAACTCTTTTATCGGTTCCTCAACATTTTGTATATTCTGTATTGTATTTTTCTGTTTGTATCAATTGCATTGTATAATTACGTAAATAAAGAAAACGTTAATTTAAGCTTGAACAAACTTACGAAAAATATAAAAACACTAGAATTCTCTCTATAAACGCTTGTCATATGGAATTAAATTTTAAAAGCATGGAAATTTAAACAAGTCAAATACTATCGCTAGAGGATATATTTCACACAAGTCAAGACGTTCAAAAACTATTAATTATGTGCACCGCATTCTGCTTTAATTAATTTACTCGATCTAACATGTTTACTGAAGTCTCCTGAAGTAGATTCTAATGAAGAGAAAAGTGCAATATGGAAGTCTCTTGAATTTGTTACCCCTGGGGATAAATTTACTTTAGTTTTTAAAACAACTTATTGAGATTATTATGTCGGGTCAAACTTATGCAGTCAGTGCACATTTCAAGATATATTTAGTACAGAACCTTCCCAGCCTATGAGTGAATGAGGCGTATGCGCGAACAACTGTCTATACGACTTTGTTTGTTGGTTAAGCTATTTACGGAACAAAGGTCGCTGATGTGTCCTTGATATGCATTTGCAGTTGGGTTGAGCATATTTCAACAAATAACCGTTCTTGTAACAATGTGATATAACAATAACAATAATAACAACAACAAATAATTATACAGTAGGAATAAGCTTTTTTGTTGTTGTTGTTATTCCAGATTCTCATAACAATTCTTTAGAAATTTACTTTGACTGAGG